>JAUEKX010251129.1:0-10078 GCA_031834005.1 Dendronotus venustus
CCCGTAATACCAAATCAAAGAATCTATCTACTCAGAAATTTACTTAGCTCGAGAACAAGATAGCTGTAAAATAGAGAATTGGTTAGTTTTGCTACAGAAAAACTCGTATTTATCCCTAATGCCTTAATGGAGGTTTTCAACGTGTTAGAACATAAGAACCAGAGGCGAATTCAAAGTATGTTTAACATCTCTGGAGCAAAGTAAAAGTATTTATCCTTGAAAAAAAACTTACTTAATTGATTTCTAGCTCTCTATCATAGATGTTTGGCAAACTCCAGATCCACCTCTGAGAACCAAGAGCCTATTCTGTATAAGAACTGGTATCCATTGTGTCTATTTATCTATGGTCTTACCTTCATTAAGAACATTGTCTTCTTGGATGCTTATTACTTCCGGTGATTTTGAAGGGAATGACTTAATGCCTTCACCAGGTTTAATTCTAAACAAATCAGTGAGAAAAATATTTTTTCAACACCAACGCTCACTATTTTTTATTATAGGAAGTTTATAATAATTGACAGTGCAACGAAAACGTTAGCATAACAATTGAAAGAAAATTTAGAAAAAAATGTTTTTAACTTACCTCGGTAGAAGCAGAGAATTATTAGATAGAACAGAGCTTGAAGTGCCAGGTCGCTTAAAAAAAAGAATATTATTAAAGCAAAACTAAATATAAATTAATAACATTTGTTATGTAATGAAAAATCGAAAAAATCAACTACCTGTCTGAGAAACTTGGTCAAGTTTCCTGTATGATCCATCTTTTCTAAGAAAGTGGGTAGAAATCTCATCTTCATTGCGCCATTCGAAATGACCAGGTTGCCAATGGTTGTAAAGCCAAACTCACAAGCTCCTGTTTTATTAATGGCTCTTGACAAAGCATTTACAACTTCTTTGACAGAAGCTTCCACCAAATCCTTTGTGATGTTCAATTCGACTGCCAAAGCTGTAAAATTGAGCTGCATTATTGGAATTTCACCTGGAAAAAATTGTAATTAATAATAATTGTGGATAAATTGGGCAAATTTACAAAAAATTGGGGAAAGTTCACACAATCATTTAAAACTTTGCATTTGCTCCTGTAGATCTTTTGTTAAATTCTGCCTCATAAAAAAGTATATAAGTGAGATACTTATGGAAAAGGTACAAAAACTAATAATTAAATAAATACCTGGTACATGATACTTTGATTGTGTCAACCGATGTGTTTTAGCAAGTTTTTCAGAGAGAATAAAGACTGGTCTTTGTATTAAAATGTACTTGTTATGACCAACATCAAGTTTACTAGAAGTGAAGGTAAAGATCCCTAACCCTGGTATATGAACTGCCTAAAAATACAAGAGAAATATAAATCAATAATAAAGTTTAGGATATTACAATTAAAAGAATACAGTGAATTCTGCAAGGTTACTTGAGAGATAATCAGATATATTTTCTTTGTGTATGTATTTATTACAAAGAAATTTATTTAAATTTATATACTATTTATACTCTCTAAAATCTTTACAAGGCAAGCATAATTTATGGTGTCACTATTTATTTATTATTATATGGATTTATCAGTATTTAAAAATTAATTACAGTACTCAGTTAGAAGTAGAATTATATAATATATGTTGCTGAATGTTTTTTGTTATAAATTACCAGCTATTTTTATTTGTAAGTCAAGACCAACTCCTTTATGGCCCACACCAAAAAAAGAAAATTATTAAACTCATTGCTAATAGTCTCAAAAGTCCTTACCTTTCTTTGTTCCATATTATTTTCAATAAGCTGAGAAATAGCATCCCATACATTGTAAACTTCTGAATAAAGAAATATATGCAGAAAGAAAAATTAAATTAAATTTTGTTATTAGTTGATCTATTACTGATCATATATGAAAGTAATATTAAACAATCTTATGGACTTCTGAATTATTATCTGTCATTCATGGTAAGGGATAAGAATGATGTTAAAAATCTGTTCCATATCAGCTAAAGCCTCAGTTTTATTTCTTTCAAAGTTTTTTAACAAATTTTTAATCTACAATCATTGTTTGTTCTAAAACAACTTTTTAAAAACATTTCAAAATTATAACATATTGGTTATATATATATATTATAAATTGGTATAACATCAGTAAAAAAAGTTCTTTTGTGTGGATCACACAGCAATCTTAAAAAGTTAATAAAGAAATTCTATAGAAAATTTAATATTGTTGATGTTATAGAAAAACAAAAATACTATTGAACATTCAAAATAGCCATCTGTCAAAGTATGCGTTTAACATATATCATGTATTACACTTGCAGCTGATAAGCTGCATTTGGCTTCTTGACAAATGCCAATGTTTAAGGCTTCCACAGGCAGGTGATGACTTGGTCTTTCATGTCCAAAGTCAATTTTGGGTTTTCATTTTTGTTTTGGTGGTTAAAAATTAACCTTCAATCTTAAACATGTTCCATCTTGTTCCAAAGAAAGCCTAAATATATTTTGCATTATTACTTAGACAAAGGGCCATAGACAGACTTATATGCTATTTCCAGCTTTAAAAAATCAAAAGGGGTATACAACCAGAAGGGTCTGAATTAGAAGTTTGCGTTTTGGAGAAAGTAGTTTTGCAGATCTAAAATTCACTTTACAAAAAGTGAAGTGGGTGTCGCTGACAAATACCCTGACCAGCCCAGTTATGATTTGATAGTGTACTTAATAAGATCTCAAGTGTGCCCTTACATATTTTCAAGTGTCAAATATAAACATATATATTATGCATATATGTCAAAGAGCGTCCTGAAATTTTGTCTATTCAAGTAAAAGTGACAAGTTTGTCTGTTTTAGACTTTGAATCGCTTCTGGAATTAACGGCACGAGACTAGCCCGGACTCCCCGATCATTCATAGCAGCCTCTAATACTATGTTAGGTTTGTCTAGGCTGTTCCTAGCTTTCTTTTTTTTATTTCAAGTCGCTCCTAAACTTTTCTCTCGCTCCAGCTCCTAAATATTTTCTGTCGCTCCCGAGATCTTGTCGAAATGGGACATCAATTCCAAACAGGTATTGAAAATTAAGAATAAGCCAAGAACATCACCATAATATGATTCAATAACTTGAAATACACATTAATCACAATATAACATATATATATAATACCTAACTTGGAATATAACAGATTTTCTGGAAAAAATGAAACCCTAACACATAAATAACACACTTTTGGCCTAAAATGAATTTTTTCCGTGCCGACTAAAATTTTTAATCCTACTACTAGTTGAAATGTTTGACATAACATAATTACTATAAAAAAAGGAAGAGTGGTAACAACTACCAGATTTCCATTACTATTATGCTACTACTATTATATATATATTTTTTTAGCAATTGTTAATAAAATATAAACGAAGATTTTACCTTGTTCATTTGATGCAAGCTTACGAAGGGATGAATATTTATTGGATCTTGCAGTTTTAATTAGATTGTTGATGCAATCTTGTCTTTTACTTATTTGCGCCATTATTTTAGTGGAAGAAATGTTCGGAACATGAATTTAGAGTTGCATCGCGGTGATTAGATCCTTCGAATGTACGAAAGTTGGTGTAAATTTACCTCTTCGTGGCCCTCGTGAATTCCGCCATTTTGAATGGAATGTAATCATCCCGGGGTTACCATAAGCAACAATGACTTTGCAGAAGTCGATATCCGTCATGGTAAATATTGTTTTCATGATATTTTTGGTTTTTATTTCTATAATCTTACTTAAATACTATTATTATTCAAAATATTAGTTTTTAAAAATATTTGAGTTATATTGATGATAAAACATCGTTTTATATTTTCTTTTTTATAGTTTTTATGAATTATTTTTTATTTTTGTATCGTCCGCGGCGGATACATTATGCGCGCAGTGTTCTATTTTGATGAATTTTAATAGGTAAGCAAGCACGAAAACCAAACAAACTTTGGGAGTGCTCATTTGAAATTCTGACAACGAAAATGGCGACTGAGTTTTCCCTTGATGGGATCAAAGGTGAGAAATACATTGATAGTGGACATGCTAAAAACCTAGCTCACACTCTTAATGAGCTTAGAAAGTCTAAGAAGATGTGTGATTTGATTTTAATATCACCTCCAAAAGAATTCTTTGCTCATCGCAATGTTGTCTGTGCAGCAAGTCCATACATTTTGGAGCGTCTGACAGTTAGCAGTCCAAATATGCCTGGAGGGCAAAGTTTTGATTCAAGTAGCACTTCTCTGGGTGCTAGAATTGAAATAAGTAGCATAAGCTCTGAAGTATTTGAAGACATACTAAATTTCATTTACATTGGTGAAGTTTGCGTCAGTGAAGAAAATGTTCGGAAATTGATTGCTGCCTCTGATATCCTGAAGATGAAGAAATTAAAGGAGTTGACTTGTCGCTTCTATGAAAAGCGTTTATGTCCTTCTAATTGTTTATCAATTGCTGCATTAGCAATTGAGTTTAGTTGCGAAACTCTCAGAGTAGCTGCTGATAAATTTATTCTTGAACATTTTCTGGAAGTAAGCAAATACCACGAGTTTCAAGATTTGGGATATGCTCATCTTGTTAGCATACTTCAGGCTGACAACATTAACGTGAGTAGAGAAGAACAAATCTATACTGCTGCTATGGAATGGATCTATCATGATCTTCCTAACAGAAAACAACATCTATTCAACCTTTTTAAATGCATTAGGTTGTTACTTTTGAGCAAGTATTTTGTGATTGATGTTCTCGAAAAGGATGAAATATTAATGGGAGATCCTCAGTGCAAAGACTTAATACAAAACTGTAAAAACATTTTAACATTGCCAGACAGAAAGCACATTTTTATCCATGAAGATATGGGAAAACCAAGAATGTTTTCTGATATTTGTGAAATAATCTTGGTTTGTGGAGGTAATCAAGAAAGAATGAGTTCAAATGAAGTTTTGTGCTATGTTCCTCAAAAGGACTTTTGGTACCCTTTAGCACCATTAATGAAATCAAGATATAAAAGCTCATCTGTTGTTTTGAATAATGAGGTTTACTGCATTGGAGGAATGTATGAAGGACTGTCACCACTCAAGAATATTGAAAGATATTCCTTCACAATGGATAAATGGATTGATAGCTCTCCATTTCCAAACCCTATTTCTGGTCATACAAGTTGTGTGTTTAATGGAGAAATATATGTTATCAGCGGAACTGAGGATGACAGTCTATCAAGTTTTGTGTGGAAATACTCAATCAAAAGAGGAGTATGGATTCCTGTTCAAAACATGCTGATCCCAAGACGAGATTCAGCAGTTGCTGTCCATAATAATCTATATGTTATTGGGGGATATGGTCCAGGTGGTCAATCACTAGCAAGTGTTGAGAGATTTGATCCATATCAAAATCAATGGGCAAAAACATTCCCTATGAATTCACCTAGAGCAAATGCTAGTGCATGCTGTATTGGTGATAAGATATATGTGTTTGGAGGTGAATATGCTGTATGGTCTTATTATCGTACAGCTGAAGTTTTCAGTATCCAAACTGATGAGTGGACCAACATTGCAGATTTTTCTATCCCTCGCTCTCATTTTGGTTTAGCAGCATACTATGAAAAGATTTACTTGGTAGGTGGCATGGTTTCAGCTGACAGTGTTATTGATCAATATGGTGCAGAAGAAGAAGATTTTGTTGATGTTAATGAAACCAATATAGTTGAATGTTACAACACCACTAATGGGACATGGTCTAAAGTTTGCTCTCTGCCTGTTGCAACAGCAGGTGCAAACTGTGTAGTTATTAGCACATCCGATTCTGTATTGAGTCGAAGATGTGGTTTTTAAAGTTTTATCATTATATCACCTATAGTCATTAAATATATATTTTTCGAAATTAATCAAATCATTCATTCTTGCTTTGTAAAAAGTGAATTTCAGTAAATCAAAATATTTTTTTTACATAGATTTATTTTTTTAATATTTAAAAATAATTAAGTTTAGTGGATTATTTTTAGCATTTGACTTAATGCATTTTAAAATCCCTCATTTTTAATCTTTTTTCTTTATTTTTAAAAAGATGTGGTTCATGAAAGTTTAT
Source organism: Dendronotus venustus (assembly GCA_031834005.1). Taxonomy (NCBI): domain Eukaryota; kingdom Metazoa; phylum Mollusca; class Gastropoda; order Nudibranchia; family Dendronotidae; genus Dendronotus; species Dendronotus venustus. Next base: position 6,066 of record JAUEKX010251129.1, read on the forward strand.
CTAAAATAATTTTTCAATTCTCATGATTATATTATGATACTTATAAACATTTTCGCTGGAGTTTCACTCTAAATATACACACGAGAAAATGAGGAAATTTCTATTGAAAACAATAGTCTATTAAGTTTAAAAGTCAAATGATCTCGGTAGCAAATCTGTTCGGGTTGTTTGGATTTATTTTAGAGATTTATTTTTAGTTTTTTTTTGTTTATTTTAATACCTTCTTTTCTCGTGCATTATTTTTATAAGAAAGCGATAGATCCTCAAGACGATCTATCTAATCTATCTAAGACAAGTCAACTTTTTTAATTACACATTTGGTTGCAAATCATACATTTCATGTCGGTGTAATAAATGTTTGACATTATATTGATACATAACTTAACTATGACATTAAAGAAAGAACAACTTTATATAAGAACACTTGTGTGAATAATCTTTTTATGTTTTACTATTTCGCGTCCCGAATTTTAAGTAATTTAATTTAAAGTGTCATCGTTATCTATAGACTATTATTCTTATCACGTGGTCTTACTCTACAGTATGTATATATCTAATAAATATAGTACTGAGTGCACAAGATTTCCCTTATATTTATTAGGATTTTCGTTTGTACTCATTAATATTTTATTAGATAAATACTGTATATTTACAGAACAAAATATTTTTTAGGAGGTTGTATTTTTCTATGTTCATTTATATTTTTTTAACTCAAGTAATACCTTATAAAGGAAGAAATTTTCCTTGCATGTAATTTTTATAAACTTCATGACTTTCTAGACCTTATCTTTTTACTACGATTTTGATCCTTTTCCGTGAAACTTTCGAAGTAGTATATTACAAATATTTTAATACATTTTTGGAGTACATCTCAAAAAATGAAATTTCTATGAGATTTCATTTCTATTTCCATCTATTCCATTCTTTATTTGTGTAGAAACAAAAGCATACTTCACACTTATTAATGATATTTTAGCAATTTTACTCCAAATCGCTTGGAACGTCACATATATATTCTAGAACATTGCATTGCATTTTTTTTGAATAAGCTTAAAAAATTTAGCAAACATTTCTTCCATAGTAATATTTTCTTCCTCTAAGGTACATACTTTCTTTGTTATTGTAATAAATTTATTTTTTAGTAAAATATTTTTCCTTTAAATTAATTGGTTTCAACCGAATTTTGTTGTTCGAAACGAAAGTTGACATTTTTGGTCGCCCGGTGTAAATATTTGCTCCATCGAACGATTTAGTCTCTTTTATCCAACAATCTTTTGTCCGATAAGTATCCAGCTGACAATAAGGAGACAAAAACTATGAAAACGGCTCCATTTTTTAAGACACTCCAATATCCTTTTAGGTATAGTCGGATCTATAGAGTCGGCAAACACATGTGTAGGAGACCAAAAACGAAATTATTTGTTGTGAAACATTCCATAATAATCTCCTTCGCAGACGTTGCCGACCCTATAATAGAGGTCGAGGATTGAGGCTTTTAAAAATTAAATTTCCCTTCGAACAATGGTAAACATTTTTAGTTTTGACAAACACAGTTGAACACATTGAATTTCCTATTAATTTCGAAACCCTCAAAACTGCCTTTTCCCGAAAGGTGCAAGCACAACCTCATTCCCAGGACTCTTTTTTTCGCTTTTTTTTATATTTTAACTCACTGGGCGATAAAGATGTTGCTGGCACTTGAAGGATCCAAGATTAAAACAATAAAAAAAAACACACCCGGTTGTTTATTCGAAGGATCGTAATTATATTTGAATACTCTTATAAATTTAAATTTATTGCTTTCATTTCAATGCTTTTCTTAATTTTTGGCCCTGCCAAAATGGTATGTTTATAACTGTTTATAAAAGCGTGTATGTTTTGTGTTAATTTGTTGGAATTGATGTGATGTTTGTAGCTTTCCATATCGCCTCTCTTTCCATGTGATCTTCGTCATCTTGTATCTCGTTATTCAAACTCTTGATCTCGTCATCGGAGCGTGATCGTTTCATAATGTTGTACCGACCATGCTGTATTATGCCACTGTCGAAAATATACCTTAAAAAATATAAAAGAAATATAAAGGACAGTCTTTTTTCTGGAATTTTTATCATCGTCATCATTTATGTGTAAAAAAAGTAGTTAACCTTAAAAGAAAAACAACCTTAAGATGATAGATTTCTAGTTCTACATCACAGATGTTTGACGCCCTGTAGATCCACGTGTGGGAAAATTGATTAACGTGTACCAAATGATTTCTTTTTATTTCGCATAGTGCCTTAGCACGTCAGTACATTATTTCTTGGTGAAACCGCTTTAGTAATAGTACTCACTTCCCCTTGCCAGTAGGAATACCCTGATCAAAATAACCAACGTATCGATGATTCTGGTGGATCAATTCTCCTGCACCGTGCCATTTACCATCAACCCATCGACCATCATAAATACTTCCTAGGCACGCAATTACATTGTTATAAATTGATATATTATATATGCGCATTACAACGGATAGCTGTGAGTAGCTCAATAACATAATTTTAATTTATGTGACGTATTCCATTATGAATTCAAATAAACTTTATTTTCCCAAAGGAAATGTAAAAAGTATATACAAGGAAATTTATTAATAGTTTTTTAATGCACTTTCAAAATAAAATGAGATAATGACACCACACTCTTATTTAGAAATAAAGTTTTTGTGCTGTCATTTTTAGCTATTTTATCATTTAATCAGAAAACTGTTACTAACAAACATTAGTTTAGCATAAACTTAAAACAATGTTTTTGAGGTAATCACAACGTTCCATTTTAAACTAGACACAATAGATTCTTTTGTTATATAAATTATACGGTAACCAATTAGGATTGCATACGTAATATAATTTCAAGTTTTGCAATAGTAAATATTAAGGTAACAATGACGAGTAAAAAAAAAAAAAAAGTGTCATAATAGCGATAATATCCTATATCAGAAAAAAGGTTTTTATGGTAATTGGTATGGTATGGTAATTTTAGAAAGTTTTATTTTGGAGCTGTAAATTTTCTTGCGATCAAGAAAAAATTTCTTGTTTTTGAATAATTTTCATATTTCATCATTTTTTTTTATCAAAAATCTTTGTAATAATTTTGAGAGAGTTGCAAAATTTGGATTTTCGGGAGTAACTTAATTTTGTGTATTCTGAGCTTAATCTGCAAAAACGTTCTTCCCTTAAGTTGATTGAAACATCGACGCCGTATAGGTATATTTGCTAGATCAGTGAGAATGGATAGCTATACCTGTATCCTTATATTGATATCTACCACGACCGTGCCTTTGATTACGAAACCATTCACCTTCGTATTTGTCTCCATTTTTGTAAACGTAGATGCCCTTTCCGCACTTGATTTCGTTTGTCCAATTCCCGTCGTAGTAAGACCCATCTACATTATAGAATTTCCCATGACCATCTTTTCTTCCATGACAATAGTTGCCTATATATTTCGCACCAGACCTAAACCTAGAAAGAAAGCTGAATAACAATCATATGTAAATGTAACTTTAAATGTAACTTAAAACGTAAATACGTAAAGCTCGAAATACTAAAAAGCTTAATTACTTTCCTACAAAAGATGTTGCTGTCCTTGCTGCTTCTGACAGACGAAGCGCAGGAAACTCCAGAGAGATGTGGATACTCTATATACAAGCGGTATAACTACGAAACGTAAAAGCTTTAATTCATAGACTGTCGCTTAGACATAGACTGTCGATAAGTAGCTAACCGATAATCAGGGGGAGAGCTACTCAATCTTCATCATTGTTCAAAGAAAATGTCTTTTATTTTACAGTAAGAATTAATTTACTTCAGAAGCAGCCGCTTAGTTCAGGAAGCTCAAATTAGACACGTGCAATACCAGGAATCTAAAGGTTTCAGAAAAAACGGTCAGGAGGTACTTCTGGCTGTTTCCGTGGCTTTTTCCTAAATATTTTCTTGCGGAAAATACGAGAAACTATTCTAGATAACCTGGAGAAAGGAAAA
>JAUEKX010251462.1:0-10077 GCA_031834005.1 Dendronotus venustus
TTTTCATCCATGTTTATTAAAATTTATACTGATGCTATCTAAAGAGCATGCATTTGTTTATTTGAGTCGTCTGTTTCCAACATCGCCTGTTACATCTTGCTTTTTTCCCTCGCAAAAATTCCTTGTAAATAATCACGAATACAATTAATTAGCCTTTACTCCTCGGGAAGTAAAGGCTAATTTCCAAAGCCGAAAATGATTTAGACAACAGATTACGAGATCTCCTATTATTACCATTGGCTTTAACATGTAAGACGTAGGCAGTTTTTTCTTTTGGTATCCCAAGAAATCACTCTCGAAGCAGACAATTAGCTGAAGCAGATGTAAATTATAATTGATTTTTAAATAGATAATAGAAAAGACGATGACAAAAAGGCTACAATGAAATTTGTGTGTAAACATTATTAAAACAATTCAGGGGTAAAGGATTCTGTAAAAAACCTGAGACTCGTATTTAAGAAATTTTAAACATAATTTCAAAACTTTCCATTGTTTAATAAAAAGAAATAACGTACACTTTTCGAAGTAGGTATAAATCGTTGTTAACAAATTATTAAAAGTTAACTTTATTTTTTTATATTTTAAATTCAAGACATAAATTTGAATACTTCGAAAAAATCTTTTTTATATTTCACAATTAATTATTAATAATTCAACTATTAAGGGAATAAATTGTTTGCGGAATAAATTTTTGCAGATGCTGGAAATTCAGTTAAATCGAAATTCGGGGAAACTCCTCATTTAGTAGGGTATATACAAAATTTAATTTATTAAAAGAGAAGATTTAATGGTAACTCCTATTTTTCATCAGTTAAGATGTTTACTATATATATATATATATAAAAAAAAAAAAAACGCTTAACGGTTACAAATTTAAAATCTTTCATTAAAAATCGTCATTGATGATCTCGAAAATATTTTGACAACAATCATCCTCCATGACCCATTCCTCTTCATCACTCTCGTCCTCATGATTGTACGTCACAAAACTTGTCACTTCTTCTGAATTTAGGATTTCTTGTCCAAGCAGCAATGAGGATGCGTCAGTGGTCTCCAAAGGATCAATAGCAGCGAACGGATCAAGGCTTTTTACCCTCGCTTTTGTGATGCCATCCGTTTGATATGATGTCCTGACCTTTCTGGGAGCTTAGATAGTCGTAAAGCTCCACAATCCATTTCGCTTGTAAGGGTTTCAGAATCGATAGTTTCAGCTTGATTTCTATGTCTTCCATTTCAACACCATTGTTCAGTGACTTTACGATTTCTCCGCTATATCACTCGGTATACTTTTTCTTCAAAAAAAGACTTTGCTGCTCCGTTCACGGTCAAATCTAAGGGTTGAAGCAGGTTGGTCATGTTTGCTGGTACTCGGGTCATGAAAAAATAATTTTCTTTCAGCTTTTCAATCACAGGATCTGTTATTTGACCTCTGAAAACATCAAGTAGAAGGAGGACATAATTGTCGGTATCCAGTTGAGCCGTTCACGTTCTGATTCGACATACGGTATATCATCCAAAAGCTTAAGGGATTCAGCATTATTGCTATGTTTTTCCTTAGCAAATGTGGCAGTTATCGCATTTTTGTACGTCGATCCGTGAATCGCAACATGCTTTGATCCTTGTTTTGCCATTGTTTGATTTGAGACTGGTGCATACTTCAATGGAGTCTGGTCGATGATCATAGAGGCGGGCGGGTATGTTATGTTTTTCCACCAGATTCACGATTTGATGGTTCATGATAAGACCTGCTTCGTCTTTAGTTCGTTAGGGAATTTCAGGCTTCGACTTGTATTTCCACGTTTCACGAACCCCATTCGTTGAAAAAGACTCTTTTCCCAGGAAGAACTTTCAAGATCGATGGCTTTTAGGTGTTCAAGACCACTTCTTTCGATGAGGGCCTTTGCTGTGGCAATAGCTACGACGGTGTTAACAACACCACCCTTTCTTCAAATAATTAGAAGAAAAACTTGCATCTTTTCGTCGATAGTTCCCAGCATCAATGGCCTACCGCGCTTCATAGGTACAATTTTCTTCTCAAGGTTGGCAGATTTCTGATCTGCTAAATACTTTTTCCGTAGTGCCTGGCTTGACTTTCACCAATATCAAGATGAGGGTGCGATTATTTGAATTTTCGGACTGCTGCAATAGGACCGTTGATTGCGGCGTATTTCCCTATGAGAAATCGTTCTTTGCCAGTAAACTTGGTGTAGCCTGTTTTCTTTATATTCTTGATGTTATCTTTGACCTGTTGATATTCAACCGCTCCCAGCTCAACTATTTCATCTTGTGTTGGCAAAGATGACGATGATCCTGAAATAAAAAGCAAACTCGTGAAAGATTACACAGAGGAAAACATTTTGTTAGGGATTTAAATTTAGAGACTATTTATGTTTTGCGACATTGCAGGAATGTATTATTTTAATTTTAATTGTGGTGAGATTAATATCTAAAATATACTTGGAAGGTCATCCATTTTCTTTTTATATGTTGTCCCAGCCATCACCTCACATTCGTTATCTTCTGAAAAGAAATCTCCACATGCACACAAAAGATTGCATTCCAACGTAACCCTCCACAGTAGCATTTTATGCGGAACCAAAATATATAAAAAAAAGTCATGGGCCCTGCGGTGGAGGGAGATAATTAGATGTAAGAATCGAATCTTTTCGCGCCATTTATAAATGAATGAATAAGTTTAATTATAATAACTGGAGATAGAATTTCACAAGCAAGAAACTATGGCGGGGAAAATTTTTGAATTCCTATCAGCTGTACGAGGGTTCCATTTGTAAATATGTATTTAATTTTTGAATGGTTATCCTGATAAAATATTCGTTTTAATAATAATAATAAATAATAATTACTATCGTCGGTACTGGCAACCAAGTTTGGAAGACGAACTGTTTGCCACTCATGAAGAAGGTAATCCTTACGATTATTTTGCAATAAAGGTTTCCCTGGAGAATACTGGCGTAACTATTGGCCATCTACCGATGGAGATCTCAAGGCCAACAAAATTAGTATTGAATAGGGGAGCGAAAATTTCCATCCAACTTACATCAAAATTATTGTGTTTCTCCCCTTGTTCAAGGTGGACTCGAAATTCCGTGCCTGGTGAAAGTCTTAATGGCGCCAACTGTCAAGAACCGACGTTTGATTGACATTTACAAAGACTTCCTCGATCTACATTATGACGCACGCGAAAAAGATAATGTGGCTGGGTCTTATCTTTGTCCAGAGGAGGTCGATGTAACGCTATCAACTCAATGTGTGACACAGTCGCGGTCTTTCTTCACAAGAAGAAACGAGAAAGAAGATCTCCACCACTGACATAAGATCGTTTTTCAAAGTAAAAGAAAAAGTACGAAGAACATTGATGAAGATTAATAAACAGATCCTTAGAAGTTCAATAACCTCGACTACTTTCCTTTTTGAATCCCCTTTTTCATAGACTCTTTATATTGACGATATCTTAATTTATAAGCAAAGCAAATAGATCTTCACGCAAGAAAAAAGTTTAAAGTTTTGCAGAATAAATTCTTGCGGATAAAATTTTGCGGAATTTACTTTTGCGAATGAAAAATTTCGAAAATTGTGCGGAATTTATTTCTACGGATGACCAATATTTATTGAATTTTACGAATTATGGCAAAATCTGCAAAAAAAAAATTCCGCACAAATTTCTCCCCTTAAGGTATATATATCAAACCAATCTCAAAGCGTTGATAAAAAGGCCTGGGAACATATAGTCTACAATTCCAGTTAGTTTTTCTTATCATTATGTAAATTACATTGTGTTTGTTTTAAGTTTACCTCTTGAATTTGCATTATAGATTAGTTAAAATTAACTTCTAAAATCATTTTAAAGGAAGATTATACTTACTTCGAATTTGGTTAAAGAATACCAAACCAAAAATAGCACCAAAACCTTTAAAAAATAAAAACTATAAAATATGATATTCAGATAAAATAACTCACACAACTAAACAAGGGATGGGTTACAGGAAGAAGAGCAGATGAATGCAGAACTGGTACTTGGTGAAGGCTCTAGATGAGGTGTTACTACCAATAAGCGTGTACAGGCAAGCATAACAAAGCAAATATTTTATTGGCAATCAAATAAATCAAATATATTTAAATTATTTCTTCTAATAATATATATGTTATTAAAAAAAAGACAGCATCCATTTGGATAAACTTTTCGATTTCTCTTCTTCAGATAAAATTAAGATAAAGAAAACAGAGAAATTTAATAAAATAATAATAATAATTTTAATACTTAAAAAAACGAAAACCAGTTTATTTTTTTAAATATGATTATATATTTCATCTCAAGTAAATTAAATAGTATACAATGTAATTTACATTATGATAAGAAAAACTGACTGGGACCGTAGACTATATGTTTCCAGAATAAAATAGAGAATAAAATTTATTTTAAAAGACTTTATGTACAGATTTATATATAATGTAATTTTTCATACAACTTTGAACAGCAGTCACTCGCTCGAGAAGAAATTGATACAATAATCAGATATTCTTTTTTCAAAGCCCAAACATTCATCTTTCATGTAATTCTAAAGTTTTTCTGTGGAAAATTCGCATTACTGTGCTATCTTAATGGAAGAAATTTTCGCAGAATTTATTAACTGAAAATTGACTAGTTGATAACTTTCTTTTTCTTTTTATTATACCTAACATAACAAGCATGTCTATTCTATTAAAATCGGGTCTTTATTTGACTAAGAACTCTTCAGTTTGGATACTTGATTTGGTAATTTGACAGATCTTTTAAAAAGACACGATATCAGCAGTTGTTGATTTGTTTCATTGTTATGTTGCCTTTGCATTTAACTGACGACCCTGTTTTAGTTTGTTTTTCTTTTGAGTTCTTTGAGGCTGAGTTTCTTTTCTGAGATTCTATCCCTTTATCATGTATATATAGTTCCACGCAATTTCATTGTGAGATACTATTTACGAATATTAATTCTACAAAATACATGTAAAAACCCATAGTCTCGAAAATTAGTTCCGCACCCAATATTTTTTTCAAAAATAGCTCTTTTTTTTGAAAATATTTCCTAAATCCTAAATTACTTTTAATATAGTGTATTCACTGATTTTAGCTTTTTACTGAATTTTTTGTAGACAATTTTTTTATATGACTGATGATGACCGTCGGAGTACGGTCGAAACGTCTCAAATAAATAAATAATAAATCAAATACAACATGAAGCTTCTGAATTTTATCTTTATTTCCTAAATCAATTATCTTCATTGTGAGTGTTTCGGAAGCTAACTCTCAGTGTGCATATCATTCTTGTTGTTAATCAAAAAATGCTACTTGTATATTTATTTGACGATTTTGAGCCTTGCATTCGTTTAAATAACAGTGTAGCCCCCTCCAAAAAAAAATTGATATATATATATATTCATCTATTTATAGAATTGGCAACTAAATATTTTTTTAGGTTCAAAGATAAGAAAATATTTATGAATTATTTGTGGTTAGTAGTACAAATAGATGCCAACTAAAGCGGAAGTAATCGTAAGATGTAATCCTCTATAAGTTGAAAAACAAACATCAGCAAATAATAAAAAATAACAAAATAAAGATAAGTAAAACACCAGCTCAATTTATCAATGTCATATTACTGAAGAAAATCTTGATGTGCCTTTTGTTCTATTCATTCAATTTAGCCAATAATGGTGTTTAAGGAAGGACATTTATTGAAGACTATTTACTAGGACTCAAAAAATGTTTAATTAACCTTATAATCATATGTATATATATATACTTCAGATTAATAAGTTTATACAATCGATTGTTGTATTGCAAAGCCTTAAATTGAAAGGAGACAAGGTGGTTTTTCTTTTTAGCATTGTTAAGCAAATCATGGTGTTTATTAATGAATGATTTACCTCCTGTACGAGAAACTATCAAAGCGGTTGATAGATTCTCTTTTTTGCCCCCGCTTTTACAGCATAATGTACGATGAGGCAAAAAGCAGAGCTCAGTATGAGGTGATATAACAAACAAAAAAGCAAAAAGATATTAATTTTAAGAAGTTTCATATAAGCTTTCATTGTGTTTGTTTATTGATTTACTGACAAATTCCTTGTATTTTTCAATTCAGTTGTTTCAGCAAACATATAGGCCACCCAGTCATGTGGCGTAGTATGTGGCATATGTTTAAGACTATTCAGTTGTCAAAATACGTTAAGAATGAATGTTTTAACGGTTAGAATAAGGTAGTTAGGGTTAGGTCATATTACGTATGCTGCAATTAGGGTACCTGTAATAAGTTTAATAATGTAATCCGGATTAAGGATGGTCAGCCAAAATTTTGTATTCACACAACAAGTACATAAAAGGTAATACAACTGCAATAGCGGTTGTTTCGAATTAGGATTATTATGGTTAATCTGTAGTGGTATTGTTTATATATATAATAACTAGTTATTAGAAAATCACGAACAAACACACAAGTATATTAAAATAAAAGAGATGAAAGAATGGGCAAGCCTCCATTCTGCCCCCCTATTAACAAACATTTGAGACCAACGGAAAGCTTTTTATTTCTTTAGAATGAACCCTGTTGGTTTATCTCGATTGTCTTTATCAAATTTTATTGATTTTGAAGAAAAACGCTGGCAATAAGTTAATAGCTGCTCATTGCATTTACTCGTTGCAATTGCTAAAAACTTGTTACTGTATTTACTAGTTACAAAACTTCAATAAAAAACTATAATGCGATCATATTCCTATATAGTCAATTACCACATAACATACTATCAATTTCAATCTTGAATGGCTTAAGAAATTACACATGAAGTGTTCCCAACCCTTCAAAAAAGGCATCAAGCATGTGATAAATCTCATCACCATGTCAATGATGACCCCCCAGGAATAGAGCATTAATCTATAGGATAAGGAGGACATCAAACGTTTTACCCACAACTTTAAAATATCTAACCACCTGTTCATTTAATGTGCTATCTGTGAAGTGCCGAAGGTTGGTATCAGTTGTAGAAACAAAAGGGTTGAATAAATTTTGTCGAAATTCTTAAAGCTTCTCCAAGTTAAGCTCATGCAGAAATGAAGAAATACAGGGCAACCCCCAAATAGAAATCAAACAGTTCTCCATGTTAAGTGCACAAAATAAATACATTTTAGTAACGTCAACGTTAGTTACTGTATCGACCCCTTTACATTCTATATTTTTTAAGTATTTTAAACATGCTAAATCTTTATTTAGACTACCGCTATTAGAAACATCTCATTTATTCCTCTCCCGCTAAATCGAATTCCACTGAAATTCTAAAAGCATGCCAAATTTAATTCGATGAAGTTTCTTTTCCAGAAAATTTGTGTGCGCTCGAATTCTTTTATGTCTATTTTGCAGAACTGTTGACTGTTTGTTTTAATATAAAACGACTTTTACTACTGTGAACTCTTTGCATTTTGAAGTTCATACAAACTTTATGATCATCACATGTCCTATGCCATAAAACCACATCCTTTTGTGACAGTTTGACAGCTTTTTTATTTGAACAATTTCGGTACAAAATGAACATATTTCGAGGGAATGAAGCTTTTATCCAGATATATATCTAGCCTCAGGCATGAAGTGGTTGCTGTTTTAAAATCGATCTATTTTCATCCTTTTTACGTTCAAAAGGGCACCGTTACAGTTATTTGAAACTTTCATTCCAAGTGGACTCTGAACTATCCTAGGTATCTTCACCATCCACTAATTTTATATATTAGTGCCCTTCACCATAAATGTCATTACATAACATTCTTCACTCATGAATCATAGTTACAGTTCTACTTATTTCAAAGTCATGAAATCCAATTAACGCATTTCTAACGTACAAAGAAAGTCTCAATGGAGGTACCAGTATTTAACCAGCATGTGACTTGAGAAAGACACTGGATACGGCATCGTAACCACATCCATATAACGTCCTGTGCAGGCTAAGTACTAGTAAAGAGATGATGAGAAGAAATGCGGATTATTTTATTGACTATGACAGTCAGTCAAAATGTCTCGATTGTCTATTGTTGCTGCCGTCAAAACAATAGTAAATTGCGACCTCACATGAGCCTACCCATTCAGGTTTCAATACGAAACAACACTTATGTAAATACCCGGAATCAGCTATCATTCAACAGTATAAATACTTGAAATGTTCTCATTGGTTACAGGAATCAATTGCTTACAGGGTTGTTTTTCTCACGAGTCGCACAATACAATACACAATTTAAACAGCTAACAAAAATAAAACAAAAGTGCAAAAAAAAAAAAAAGATAGCGTAGGCGTGCAAAGCGATCATTACGTTTTTCATGTACAACAACAACAGTTACACTAATATACCGCAGAAAGGTAAACCTTGTTTATTTTTATTGTATTTTATTTATAACTAAATATGGCAGTTTTTTAGTTCCATTAGGTAAATAATTATGAAATAGTCCTAAGTGAAATCAATTGATTAATAGTTCATAACAACGCATTTAAAAGAGTGATAACTTGCCAAAACTTCATCGCTAAAAGTCTCTCCAAATAGTTCTAATTCAGCGAACACATCTTTTGCACCAAAGGTGTCCCCTAATTGAGTTGAGGTGATTGTAATACTAGTATTCAACTTTTGTAGATAAGTAACATTAGTTCAGGCTCTTAACCTAGTTGCCTCGGTTAAGATTTTAACTTACAATATTTAATCGTGTATTTTGATTATCGGAATAATAAAATAATGAATGAAATTCTCTATGTCTTTTATATTTATAGCATGTCCAAGACTATTGTTACAATCATCATACTCCTAGTCGTATGTGAGACAGCGCATGCGTATTTGAGAATCGGACTTGTTTACAGACCAGGTCAAATGCTTTCATCAGGCAAAAACGAAGGAAATAGTTTTTCTGGAACTCGAATGCGCAGAGATCTTGCTAAATCCTTTGCACAAGCTAAACAAGATTTGAAAAACATTCGAGCTGCTCTACGTCTTAGGAAGGAGCTCAAAACCTTACGCGAGCGATGAGTATATCGAATATAAATCTCATAACCCCCCTGCTACCATTCCTTCCATAAGGAACTTATTTGACGGCGATGAATAAATATGTTTATATATATATATATATGTATATAGGAATAAAGTTTGTATATCATTTATTGTTTATCATGTTGTACATATGGAATTCTAAACTATTATTTTTATTTGATATTTCGTTATTGTCATATATGACAAGCTTTTTGCATTGTTTTTATTGTTTTTAAAATAATGTACCTGACGAACCGTTTTAATGTAAATTATGTAATATAGTGTAATATTTCTTCTTATTATTCTAAAATATATAAAATAGCGATGATATGTTACGGTTGTATCTCTGTGTCCTAATGTCTGCAAAGCTTGTCGGGAAAAGCAAAACGAAAACATTGGCGATCATTGGTACTGCGTAGGCATTAACCTGCCATTCACGGGTGGTTTCTCTGAAATCGAAAGTAAAAGCGTTTCTCACTTTTTTCCCTCGTGATTCAATTTCATGACCAGCCACACGAGAGTAGTCGTTAATGTCTCCCATAAGACAGTAAACAAATCGACGATCCCAAGGCGGTTGTACCAACCGTTGGGTTCTGCAAGCATATACCATGGAAAAATACAATTAAGCGTTTAATTTGATTTAAAGATTCTTGATGATTGAGTATTTGTTTTTATATAACAATGTAAAAAGACTTTGATATAGAAAATGCAAAATCTGTTTGAGGTTGGTAGATGGGGAAAATATGAATGCTAATGTGATGATCGAAAAAAGAAATACTCTAAACATACATTGTTGTTTGTGAGTGACCCACAAAAAGTCGTTCCACAGTTCCCACTAAAAATCGTCCCACCGAAATGCGTTGGGTGGCGAAATATATGATTTGGGAATGTTTAATCTTAGTATTTCTAATAGTACATTAAAAACTAAAAAAAGTTTAATAATTAAGTTTAATAAGTACAATAAGCATCTAATTAAATTTTTTAAGGACTTCCTCCCTAATCCACACTATTCGATTAGATCGATATTGTAG
>JAUEKX010251684.1:0-10077 GCA_031834005.1 Dendronotus venustus
GAGAGAGAGAGAGAGAGAGAGAGAGAGAGTATTACCATGGTCAAATACCTTACGGAATTTTTGAAAAATTGCTGCCGGCAGCGTCGCCTAGTATCAAAGCGTTACAAGTGTTCTAACAAAACGGGAGCCAAAACAAGGGCAAAGAGAAGTGTTTATTCTCGTATCTATCTAATTGCTATGGTAACAATACGTTGTGATGTGGTAACCTTTTCTTATTTACTGGGAATGAAATCTTTTTAACAATGGCTCAATTCATTTAAAAAATCAAAAAATCATAGAACTACTATTATCTCCCCACTATCCGTTACATCCCTTTAATACGAATGATTCTAAAACGAACCATTCTTTTTTAAAGGTGAACTTTTATAGATTTAGATTTTTGGAAAATCTAGTTTTTGAAAATGAACTGATTATATCGTTCGATATTGATATAGATAGCTCTAACAAGCAAAAATCGATATCTGTGTTAGACTTTGGATGAAAAAGATAATATCAATATATGATATTATATTATAGAATCTGTAGACGACGTCGTTTCGGATTTTACATCCTCATCAGTACAGATTGTAGCCTTACTTTTGGTAAGGGTGACAATATCATATACAGGTATATTATATTATTTCCCAGGTAAGAATTATCGATTAACCAACGAGATCAGGTAGACTATCTCTACCACTGATTGGTCACTAATGGTTGGGCAAAGTTATTTGTTTGGAAGGAACGGATTTATTACGTATGGTTGGCGGCAATTCTGGATTGCATTTGATGGAATTTGATGGATTTGATGAAATTTGATTGGATTTGATGGAATTTGATTGGATTTGATGGAATTTGATTGGATTTGATTGCATTTGATGGAATTTGATGGATTTGATTGGATTTGATGGAATTTGATTGGATTTGATGGAATTTGATTGGATTTGATTGCATTTGGTGGAATTTGATGGATTTGATTGGATTTGATTGAATTTGATTGGATTTGATTGAATTTGATTGGATTTGATTGGATTTGATTGAATTTGATTGGATTTGATTGGATTTGATTGGACTTGATTGGATTTGATTGAATTTGATTGAATTTGATTGGATTTGATTGAATTTGATTGGATTTGATTGAATTTACTTGAATTCCCCTAGGCAGCCGTTGTTTTTGAATACCAGGTTAAAGCGTTTATCTGGCTAAGTCAGTCTATAGTATATCGCAGTAGTAAGACGACACTACCCCCGCGTTTAATCAGGACTATACACCACAATAAGGTAAGTGGTAACTGTTCACTATAATAGTCTACTGGTGGGTGGTTGCTGCTTTATCATTGTGGTTCTGATAGCCGAGTAGTTAGAGGCATGAGGTATCTAATGGTTCGAACCCTGCGTGGTGACGAAAAATGTGTTTTCTTCTTATTTTAGTTCATAGGCTTCATCTTTCGGAACTGGTCCATTTATCCATTTATCATACTTCCATCTAATGTAAACTTTGCACCAGCGTAGTAGTACGTAGCTTTAGGGTACGGGTTCGAATCCCATTAGCTAAGGGTGTTTTTTCTTTCACTTTCATCTTCCATAATAATCTTGTTTCTTCTTTAATCATTGACTCTTTTCCCCACGATTATAGTATTTTCATCATTACTCTCTTGGTTCTATAATTTATACTACTTGTTTTGTTTCGTTATCCAATACATTCTTCTATCTATCGCTTTCGCAGTATCGGCACCAACCTAGTTCCATGCCAAGTCTTAAGTGGAGAATGAGGTCGATGCCCCAATAACTAACCACTTTTGACAAAACACAGAGCTGGGAAATATTATGGTTCGGGAGCTACGGCAAGCAGGCGATCAACCCACTGTGCCCGTCCTTGAATGGTGCTACGAGCAATATACTGGATGCATTACTCAGCTGCTAACCAAGCAGCTTTTTATATTGCCTACTTATCTTGTCTCTCATTTAGATGTAACAATGAGAGAACCTACACTGCTGGACTATAATGTATACTACTACTACTACTATGCAGTAATAACATATGACCACGTTCTGATAATTGACTCTATAGATTGACATAACGAACCGAGAACATTCATGTAATATAAATATAGGCATTTATCTAGCGCTTATCCACGGTCATCACCATGCTCTAAGCGCTTCACAATACCACAAAAATTATATCACCGTCGAAACATGTAACATATCCGACAAGACATGCGGCCTGTTAGGCGTGTATACAATTTTTCAGACAAAGACAACGTCACGGGGTCCTCCAATTTGTACATCCGTCTCCGATAGGATGAGCAAAATCGTGTAAAGAGTCTTTCCCTAGGACTCAATGCAGAACAGGACTCAAATCCTCGACCCCTCGATCTCCAGGCCGATACGCTGACCACTACGCTGCTGCGTATAACAATAATATACAATAATATAAGTCTCAAGTTTGCAATTGAATGAAAGAATCTTTATTTCACTCGAACATGAAAAGGAAAACGATACCGAACCAAAATAACACTGATAATAACAACATCAACGGGTCAAGTCTGGCACGTCTTTGGTCCGTAAGATATGAATAATGAATAGACCAGTTGTAGTTTGTGACAGGACATCCGTGGGACGATACGTCTCCGGTCCTTTCTTTATTCTTTATTAATGACAACTCAAAAGCTTCAGCCGACACGCGATGTTATAGAACGTTGCCTCTAATCCAGGAATCTGAAATTTGAAATGTATGAGGAAAGGAATCATTTCGCGTTCACATTGCTGGTTGGTGGGTATAAATGATATCCTTTATAAAGAGATTATCCACGGTCATCACCATGCACCAAGCGCTTCACAATACCACATAATTTATCCTCGGCGAAACATGTAACACATCAGACGAGACATGCGGCCTGCTAGGCGCGTATACACTTTTTCGGACAAAGATAATACCAGGGGGGACCCACGAATTGTACATCCGTCTCCGATAGGATTAGAAAAATCGTGTAAAGAGTCTTTCCCAAGGACTCAACGTCAGGCCAGGCCAGGACTCAAACTCTAGACCCCTTAGATATACAGGCTGACCACCCACTAGGCTGCCGATGCCACGATAAGTAACATGAAGCTAAAATAAGATATACGGGAATTTCTGAGGCCATGACTTATTATTATTCACGAGGAGCAGCGAGACGGTTCTCTCGTGCTAGGGTGGATACAGCGTGATGGACTTCGGTGGTGGTGGTGGTGTAATGGTCACAACGCATTCAACCCGGCATTGAGAGGTTTCCGGGTTCGAGTCCCGATAAGAACGTAAGACGAAATGGTCTTGGGAAAGGCAATCTTATACGACACAACCTTAGTTCTTTTCCCCCCACCTATGACGCGTTGAGTGGGTACCGAATCGTAATTTTAGGACCACTGTCGAATATTATAGTTATGCATCCTTAAGGATCGTTAACTGTTTCTCTGATATATCTAGTTCTTGACAGGACGAATAGCAAGTCTATGGGGTGAGTGGCTATACGTCCGTACGCTTAATGATTAGTCTAGGTTTAGGTAGTTCAAATTCGTGCGTAAAATAACATTCACTGAATCATGTAAGTCGTTATGGCGTACGTAGCCACGAAGAAGAGGCTCTGACTCTGATCTAACTCTACTCTGTAGCGCCGTCTCTTTCCGATTACGTAGTCGTCACTTCCAATGATGTATAATATGCCTCTTACTTACTTATGACTTATGATAATAATTACAATGAAATTTAGTTATGATGCACCCAATCCCATGCACAGATAATATGACATGTAACATCTCAGACATACAAAAATAGACAGTTAAATCAAATTGTTTATATCATCAATCAACGTATGCCTCTTCTGTCTACCCGTGTCTATTCTGTGTCCTTACCTCGCGTCTCGTTCGTTCTCCTGTCGTCATCCCACTCTTGTCTGTCATCCCCGACCTCCACGCCCCATAGGGAGTCGCGGCTTGGACCTCCCCGACCTGTAGCACGACGACGGATGCCAGGAGTAGAAGGCCGCACACAAACACTGCTTGGGATTTCATGATGGCTAGCTGCGATTCGTGGCAACACTTTAACGAAACACTGAGAGCTTTGGACTTCAACACTAATGAGAGCTATGATGGAAGTCACAACACTGACAACTTTGGACATCAACACTGAAAACGCTCCGACGTTTGGTTAAACGACAACCCTCCCTTTGCCTTTTATAAAGATTAGCAGCCCTGTGATTAGCTCTCACTAGGTCAATAATAATTACAAACTCGATCAAAACTCTTAGTACTTACCCCCCAAAGCTACTACTGAACTATGCTAGTCGACAACCTCTGAACTGACTGACGGATGTGTAATAATATAATTTATCCTTTCGCCGCAAACTAGTACTAAAGTACATACAACCTCTGAATTGACGGGTGTGTATATATTATATCTGACATTTCGCCGCAAACTAACAGTAAACTATATACTACATCCTCTGAACTGACGGGCGCGTAATAATACAATATATCATTTCGCCGCCAACAGTAAATTACAGTTACAGTTACCTGTCGAAATGGCCGGATTGTCATTTGGCCACAAGGCGTAGGTATTCGAAGCGGTATTGTGTTGTCTGCTCCCCGACCCTATTGGAGAACACACCTTTGTATCGACTCCACTGCTTTTCGTGTTTTGTGTTTTTTGTGTTTTGTTTTTTTGTTTTGTGTCTGCTGTCCGTTGAGAAAGGGAGTAAACTCGTCTCGTCCTTTTACAGAAGCTTTTTCCATTTTCACCACCTGCTTTGATTTACTCTTCAGCTTCTAGCAGCCTTCGCTTGTTTGTTATTAGTAGTAGTAGCTATCATAGCAACGGCTAATAATACCCACTCGTGAATTTTTTCTTCATTTTTGTCATTCTATCTTACAGCATTCCATTTAGAACAAAGCTTTCTATTTCAGAAATATAAATGGGCTCATTATTCGGGCCAGGGATTGGAAAACACAACAACCCGTGGTCGATTACACATACAATTCGCGGCGAATTGATGATCCGCATTTTGACAGGAAGTCAATATAATTATCAATTAACCGTTGACCTCCCGGACTGGCTAACTGACTCCGCCGGATAAACGCTTTAACCTGGGATAGTGATGCAAAGGGGCACGTAGACCTACTTCATCGTTTTCAAAGGGTTAAGCGTGTAGTATATGGCGTATCTGTATAAGCAACACAACTTAGACTTAGGGGTTACAAGTTCGAATCCTATTGGTTGTGATTCATAATATAGCTCTGTGCAATGAGTAGGTCATGGCCATTGCGCCCCACATTAGCACGATGGGAGGGCTACAATAATTAGATGGAGTATATAAATATATCATAGCATAGGTTGTCGCTTTTTATGGAGTAATCATTGATGACGTTATAATCTATATCTATAAGAATGTCTGTCTGTATGTGTGTCTGTGTGTCTGCCTGTCTGTGTGTCTGTCTGTTTCCACTTTTTCTCGAAGGAGACGAAACTGTCGGAAATGAAAATTTGTGTGGCGTAAACGAATCAACCAGCCGACAAAGTGACGACCACTTATTTTTCAATTTCGACCTCTTTAAAGACCCCGTTTCAAACCCCAAAGCCCTAGAAGCAAAAGTAAGCCCAGAGATAACAGTGAATGGTGTTTGGAATACATTTTAAAATACTAAAAGCGAACATATTGAGTGAACGACCAGGAACAGTTATTACACGTATTGTATCATGGCGACAATAAATAATAGTAGTTGTTGACTGATCACGTTACGGCATCTGTCTTTATGGCGTAGAGGATAGGGTGTTACGATCTTTATAGGATGTGGCGGGTTCGTGCCCCAAACCCCCCAACCCCGTCATGGGGGACGGGACCTGCAGCTAGTATTATATAATGTGTTGAACTTTTACTACAGGTAATTAATTGACCCTCGATTTATTACCATCCTAATAGCCGTTGACCCCCTATATTATACTAGGTTTGTTTTTCTTCGCCTCGCTGAGTCCGAGGATGGGCCAGTGTTATACAACACCCCCACCCTCCTTTTCCAGCCCCCCTTTCTTTCCGATCCGATCCGAACCCCATCAAACGTCACAATCATAATGATTTAATGTGAGTGTCGTAGTCATAGTAGGCACAATTTAGGATTTCACACGCATTGGAGCTGGAGTCGACGATAAAGATGATTCTTTCTTTCTTTTTTTCTTGATCAATTTACCTTTCGTACCTTTCGGTGTAGTATAAGGTTTGCGATTAAGAATCGTAGACAAACTTTTGCCACTGGATTAATAAAGTTAATCTTATCTTATCGTGTCTTATGATACCTAGAGCCAAACACGACAGACAGCTTGTGGATCTCTGAAGGGTTAGGCTGACCTGTCCTTTGCGCCTATTGTATCGATCTTCTAGAAATACACATCAGCATTTATACATCGCAATTATTATAATATTATACTCTATGAGCATTACAGCAACAAATACAAACAGACGAGGTGTGTTGTGATGATATAGTGATATCATAGTACCGAATACTACACGTACTGTTATGAAGGCTGAGATTAAGGCTGACAACAATACGTAGTAGAATAAAGCCACTGAAAAAACGTCGATGTATGATGAGTTACTCCGTTTTATTTAAATGGACTCCCACAAGGGTCAGTCTTGGCTTCAACGCTTTTCAACAGCTACACCAACGACCAGCCAGAATTTGAAGACATTAGAAGATTGATTTTTATACGCAGTCGACCTCTGCCTGGCACCTTAGTCAACTGACTGACTTCAACACCATCGAAGTTGTTTGCGTTAGTTAGCAATGAAATAACACATCTTTTGGCTGGGGATATTTGGTGTGTGTCTGTTTTGTGTTTGTTTGTTTGAATGTGTTTGTTAGCTATTAAATTATGACACACATTACTTGGGGTGGGGGTTATTTGGTGGATGTCTGTTGTTCGTTTGCTCGTGTGATTGTCTTTGTTATTGTTAGGTATACAATGACACTCGATTTGGGTCATTGGTATTTTGTATCGTCATCTGCTTTTGTAATCGTTATTGTCACCGTGGTCATCATCATCGTCATCATCATCCTCATGATCATCATCATCCTCATTACTGTTGTATCGTCCTCGTCATCATCATCACCATTACTTAAACTTACCATTTTTGTTTTGTGTTTTCGTTTTTTCATGTGTTTTGGCCTGACGGGCTAAAATAAACTTGAACTTGAACTTGTCCCACATAATTTCTAATCACGGCTATTGCCACACACTGCCATGGGATTATGTGGAAGAGACGAATTTATCGTAGCCTAACCGTCGCCTCCAAATAATTAAAGATATAATTCGTTTACGGGGCTCGGTCTATATTTGTACGTTCAGATCGTCGCAAATCCTCATTTATGTCCTATGTATACCAAAAACTATATGAAGCAAGACACTGGTTCAGTATTGTACTAAATGTGTGTACACAAGAAAGACAACCCTGTAAATCATAATGTTTGAGTTAAATCATTATTTATTGAGTTGTGTCCCTTTCGTTTGTCTTTTTATTTCTTGTGAGGGATTACTTGTTCTGATGGTCGAGTTGTTAGAGGCATGAGGTACCGATATCTTATCCGGACAGAGTGGGTTCGACTCCCGCATGGTGATGAAAAATGTTTCTTCTTCTTATTTCATTTCCTAGGCTTCGTCTTTCCGTACTGACGCTACGCCTTTTCTTGAATATTTCTTAATATTCCAGTGCCTGCTCCCCAAATCTTGTATATCTATTGTTTATCGCCGAACTAGGTACACACTTTCCTTATGATACGATATACTTGTAGTTAGTATCCTTATCACATTGTTTTGCTTTGTTATCCAGTATCTTGCATGCAACGCTTTTGCAGTGTCGGCACCAATCCAGCTCCATGCTAAGTCTCAATTAAATAAATGGTGAATGGGGTAGGCCTAGATGCCCCAATAACCACCTTTGAAAAAATACAGAACCGGGAAATACTATAGATCAGGAGCTACGTCAAGCAGGCGATCAACTCACTGTGCTCCGTATCATATGTTATCATGTTTAA
The DNA here is from genome assembly GCA_031834005.1 of Dendronotus venustus. Taxonomy (NCBI): domain Eukaryota; kingdom Metazoa; phylum Mollusca; class Gastropoda; order Nudibranchia; family Dendronotidae; genus Dendronotus; species Dendronotus venustus. The sequence goes on from JAUEKX010251684.1 coordinate 8,035, forward strand.
ACTATCTTGTCAGATTTCGAATAGATTCACAATCCATATCACTAATAAATAGTTTAATGTTGCTGAAAGCTTTTAGATTTAGTAACGCTAAAATTCAGATTCAGTTGGACACATAATACAACAGCGGCAGAGCAGTGATAGAAGCACAAAATACATACATATTTAATGGAACCATCTTTGTTGAGTACGTTTATGGGAAAGCTGAAAGGTTTTGCAAAATACCCCCGGAATGCAGTCAATTATTTATAACACGACTAATATACGTGCAGCCTAGTACTATTAGTCAGCGTACACGCCCGGAAAGAAAGATCATAACATGTTCAATAGGCCTACCGGTAATTCAGAGTTTAAGTTAGTTACGTAGAAGAAAAAAACAACAAGAAGAAGTCAAGCTAATTCACACACACACACCCAACCCACCCATACACATAATATACAGACATACATACTACACAATTATACTATTCCAGCTTTTATTTCGGGGGCTGAACACAAAATGTAAATGAGTCCTTTATTTGTGACAATAAAGGCAAATCGTATTTATATTTATTTATTCATTGAATACATTTATTTATTCATATTCTTTTTAGCCTTATACTTATAATTTTATTTCAGCCAGTCAGACTTTTCTCACAATGACGATAATATGACCCAAATGACGGAAAAGATGAGTATATTTTATGATATAATAGTTCATCTTCAGGTGATTGTGGAGATGTTGGTGGTTTGTTTAACGGACGGGCGAGAGGTTTCAGACTTTTTGGCTTCGAGTTTCTGGAAGAACCGGTTACACGTGAGAACATTGGCCAGGTCCGCTCGGAATTTTCCGTTGAGGATGAAAAGGGCGAAGAAGTTCTGGACGTTCACCCAAGGCTGCATGCCTTCAAAGATCTGGCGATGGGATGGATTGGAGAATACAAGGGAAGACGATCTTATTTAAATGAGAGCATTTATACAGGACAGTGATTCTCCACCTGTAAAGGGAATAACTCTTGAAATGTTTCTCTCTTTAAGGCTTCAAGGGAATAACTCTTGAACTGTGTCTCTTGTTAGAGTGGGTCTTAGACTTAGTCTTAGGGTTTTAGGGTTAGGTTCTTAGGGCTTTATGGTCTTAGGAGGTTAGGGTTTTAGGGTCTTTAGAACGACCAGGGGGTGGCTAATAATATTTTCATTTATGTGCACCCGGGTGTGGAATAACGACAGCCTTTACACCTAGCCTTTATCCACGGTCACCACCATGCTCTAAGCGCTTAACACAGTACCACAAAATGTATCCCTGGCGAAACATCTAACACATCGGAGACGACACGACATGCGACTTGTTAGGCGCGTATACAATCATTTTTCGGACATAGACAATCAACGCCAGGGCGATTTACACAATTTTTCTCATCCTATCGGAGACATAATATGTCGAATTTAGAGGTCCCCCTGCGTTTGTCTTTGTCCGAAAAATATTGTATACGCGCCTTACAAAAGTCCACATGTTTCGTCTGATGTGTTACATAATGTAGTATTGTGAAAAAGCGCTTTGAACTTGGTGATGACCTTATATATAGATTAAATGCTCAAATTCATTTGATGTATTCATTTATTCAGTATCTAATTATTATTAGTCTAATTACCTTGATGGCGGTCTTATACTCCTTCATGTCCCCAAACCAGATAGCGTTCAGCAATTGCGCGTCAAAATAATATGCGTAGGTGCGAAGCGCATCGTTGACGATGTATGGGAATTGGGTCAGGAAGGCACACACGCCTATGGTTACCAAGGCAACGGTGGCGCGTGACGTCTTCTTCTGTTTGCCGCCAGTTGCTTGACTCATCGTCATTTCCTCTCGTTCTCCTGCAAAATGAAAAACAAAAAAAATAAAACAAAAAACCCAACAGCTAGAACCCCCGAAACAAAACAAACCCGACTGCATTGGCTTAGCGTACGTACTCTCATAGTCATACTGGGTTCGAGTTCGCATGGTGACGACACATGTCGTGTTTTCTTCCTAACATTTTCTTCCCTAAACTTCGTCTTTCGGCACTGCTCAT
>JAUEKX010251906.1:0-21862 GCA_031834005.1 Dendronotus venustus
GGTTTTGATTGGCTGAAACATAGAATCGCTATGATAGCGTTTTTACCGCTAAAATTCGCGAATGCTGTCTCGTTAAAAAATTGGAAGTCTCTTTCAATAATTGGTTGAGTTATATATATTAGTTTATGTAAACTTATTTCTGCAATAAATGTTTTTGTCTGTCTTTACCCTATACTTTTACATGTTTTTCGAAAAAACGCTACATATCGGAAAAAAGTGGGGTCTGTTCTAACGTCTTGTGTGCTTTCATTTTTGGCGTGATTGACTTCAAACTTTGTCTCCTCGTAGAAAAAAGCTGACAAAATTATATATATAAAATATATATTTATAAAGTATATATTTTCCTAAAGCTTACATGATTATCTATTTTGGGATATAATTTTGGAAAAATAACAATATTGAAAAAATAATAATATTTTCAACAATAAATTTAAACAATCAAAGAAAAAAATACATAGTCTTCTTTCAAGAGCTCCAAGTCTCCTCCACATTATTTTTTTAAAAAGAAAATTACGTCATTGTAATCCCTGATAAATTTTCTGAAATACTGAGGGGAGGGGACTTAGAGCTCTTGGAAGGTTGTGAAGTAGGCCAAAATTTGATTATATTCCAAACAGGAAAAAACGCAAAAAACTTATATTTATGTTTCGTTTATACTTTTACTCAATAGTTGTGTAAACAAACACATCAGGCCTTATCAGGAAGAAAATGGAAAAATCGAGGCGTGTGGTAAACCACTTGCCATAAAATTTCAGGCGTGCGATGGGGTGCGATTCGAAAAAACATAAACTCCTTGTGAGAAAGAGTTTTAAGTCTAGACATGATCAAATCAGAATGTATCTCGTATTATTACATAAAAAGAAAAAAGTCTTGTTCTTTGATCTTTGATATTTTGTTTTGTAAACTTTTAAACATTCAATCTTAACAAACGAAACTTTAATAACAATTTATGCATATTTGTTTTGTAACCAATAACATTTTCTTGTTTCCATGATAAAATATCCTTCGTAATGCCAACACTTTTAAAAAACGTTCTCCATTTTTATCTAACTACAAACTCGTCGAAAAATGGAGTGAAGAATTCTTTCTCTCTCCAAATAAAAACGCCAGATCATCAAACGTTTTAGATTTATTTAAAAAGAAGCCGCTGAATTGCAAAAACTTAAACTAGAAATTCCCTTAATTTTTTGTTTTTGTTTACATAATCAGACAAGAAAAGTTAAGACTGCAAGAGTCGCACGCCATAATGAATTCAGGCGTGTGTGGAGGCGTGCTGAGTTATTGTTATTTTATTGTTAGTAATATAACCTCTAAGTTAAGTAAAAATAGGAAAAATGCCCAAAAATGGTCTTTTTTGTCAAAATTTAGGCAAACTTTGACCAAATTACCCATTAATTCTTTGTTTTTTGTTTTTTTATTTAAATATAATTAACTTCTGTTTTAATCCTTCCATAAAGTAATTAATTTCCATTCATAATGGAACTCTATGTCAGTTAAAGTTGTTGTCAATAAATTATTTCGGTTCATTATTTGGCCTTTTTGGATCCTAAAGCCATATATTAATATTTTTAAACAAGTAGTTTTTTGTCTATATATTATGTCTATATATCCAAAATACATTTATAACTTAAAAAAATAGCACTTATGGCATTTTTGGTGTTAAATTCTGTTGAATTATGCTTTTTTCCCTAAAAGAAATTACTTTTATGCCTAAACTCCGCCATTTTGAAATGTTTCTTAATTTTGTTTTTCTAATTTCAAAGTATAATTATCTAGAAAGTAAAAACTTTTTACAGAATTTAAAAAACTTAAGTATAACTAAAGTTATTTAAGTTTAATGTAGCATTGGTAGTGATAATTTTAGCATATTTGTTGATAAAATTGTATTATATATATATTTGATCTGTCTGTTTGAAGTATAAGGAAAGGTTTACCTTACATATTACATGTTCATACCTGTTATAGAATGAATGTAAAAGGGTTATGCATGTCGACTGGGTCTATGTTAGGTAGCAAAAATTGTGAAGCCACTGAATATGTAATGTACAGCATCAAACACTAAATTTTTAGTGAGTTAAGCCGCCTGAACTGTGTCACCTGAATCTGTTACTTTTTTCTATTTAGAGCACTCAAAAGATTCATTATAATGGGCAAATTAGTGTCTTGAATTATTTTTTGTATTTTATTGTGGTGAGAAATTTTTCAATTTTTCAAAACCAATTTTTTAGGCTGAAATCTATATGTGTGTGTGTGTGTGTGTGTGTGTGTAAACATGGATGTTTTGAATATTCATAGAATTTTTAAAGATTGTTAATTTTGTTGTTTGGGATATTTTATTTGGATTTGTAAAAGGAATATGACAAGATTTTGATTCTGACAATACATTAATGTTAATATGAATTGTTAAAATATTTGTTAATTTGATTGATGTAAATAAATACTCTATTTAAAATTTTAAAATTTTAACAAATATTTACTCATTTCTTTTTATTTTATTACTCAGGTCCTATATTGATAACAGAAATTTTTACTTTGTAACTTTTTCTGACATAGTCAACCTGATAAAAGATGAAGTATAATAATAATAATAATAATAATAATAATAATAATACTCCTGCCTAACTTTTTGTTGTTGTGTGCTAAAACTTTTTTTATTATTTTTAGGTTTCTGAGATTGGTTTTGGTTTGGAAGGTTTCTACAAGACTAATACAAAAAATATAGAAAGAACTAAACTTTTAGGGTGTTTAATTAAAAGTTTAGTATCTAAGATTATCTGACATTTGAGTGTAAATCGTATATATTACATAAAATTTTCTTTTTTTTAAATTAGGTGCAAGGGTAAAATTGGCCCACAATATGATGTGTAAAACTTTACTACTGATACAGTGTTGCAAATAACGGCCGGTCATGCATCATGGTCATTCAAGTCTTGATTGGTCAAAAGGAATTGTAAATTTGTGAAATTGACCGAACAAAATTTACCGATTGCTGAAATATTTTATAGAATTATAGAATGTCTTTTTATATTCTATCAAATGATTAATATATGTTATTTATAAAGTAAGGTACCGGCAGTGTGGTTGTTTGCTAAAACGGGATTAAAATATAAGAAGAAAATATATAAAGAAAAGAAAATGGCCAATAGAGTTAAACCTCGAGATAAAACTTTGCAAGCTTGGAAAACTGAATATTCTTGGCTAGAGATCGATGTAAATGGCATGAAATGTAAAGTTTGTAAAAAGTGGGAAGCACAAATATCGAGTGTAAAAAACTTTTCCTATGCCTTTCTAAAAGGTTCAACAAACTATTGAAAATCTAATGTATCAGATCATGCCAAATCTACACAACATGTTAAGAGCTGTGACCTCGAGGATAAGCAAAAGTGCGAAAACGAAGGCAGAGTGTATCAAAAGAAAGTAAGTTTAACTGTACCTGTGGATTCACCAATATGTCAAGGTATGAAGAAAATGTCCGATTCTGAACGAGCAGGCATGAAAGTGCTCTTTGAAGCAGCTTATTTGATTGCCAAGAAAGGAAGACCCCTATCTGACCTTGGGGACTGGATCGTATGGGCTGAAATTCAAGGGCTTAAATTGACTGTCCTGTATAAGAACAAAACTCAATGTACTGAGTTTGTTAAGTATATTAACAATGTATTGTTTGATGAACACGCAAGGAAAAAATTACTGAAAGTAAATTTTATTGCTGTATTTTGCGATGAGAACAGACACGGCAGTGATAGAGAAAGAGTGTATTTATCTTCACTATTTCTTTTAGTTCACAAATTTTCGGGGGCGAAATCCCTCATCCTCCACCAGGGCTTCTTTGCCCTGGACACACTAGCGAGCTCAGTACACCTCTGTCCCCCAGCTTCTTCTGACCGACCAACTTAATTTCTCTTATTTGCAACACTGCTGATATATTTCACAAAGGAGATGGGGAATGGTTAACCTGAAATGACATCAAAATAGGAAACCCATTATTATAGCAAATGAGGGTGCATGGTTATTATCACACATACTCGGGCTTTAACCCGGTGGATGTGTCCTATATATATATATTATTTGACTATATGTGTTCAAAATATGACAAAAGACAAATCCAAAGTAATAGGTTTATCTACCTTATGTGACCATAACCAGCATAGTTGTTCAGTTCTACAACACTATAATAATCACAAAAAACTAATAATAATAATAACTTGACAACATGTTTTTTAACGATACAAAGGGCCATAGTTCTAGACTGCAAAATTTATATATATATATATGGTAAAAATACAGTTGGGCCAGTTGTTCCCTATCAAATATCTGTACCTTTAATGATGCTGCTTCATCAGTATTTTAATAAAGAATTCAAGGCTCAACTCGGATCAAAATTAATATATATATATGTTACCTTCTTTTGTTTTTCACATTTATTTTAGAAATTAAGTAAGTTCAAAGCCCAAACATGAGACCACTTACAGAAGAAGAAACAAAAACAGTTTTTGAAAAATTGACAAAATACATTGGGGAAAATGTGAAATGTTTGATTGACAGGCCTGATGGATTGTACTGCTTCCGTTTACATAAGGATAGAGTGTATTATGTAAAAGAAGATATAATGAAAAAAGCAACAAATATTGGTCGTCAAAATTTGATATCACTTGGTACTTGCTTTGGCAAATACACTAAAAGTGGCAGTTTCAAGCTTTTAATTACTGCTTTGGACTACCTTGCTCCTTATGCAAAGTATAAAGTTTGGGTTAAGCCAAGTTCAGAACAATCATTTCTTTATGGACATAATGTATTGAAAAGTGGACTTGGACGTATTACTGATAATACACCACAATATCAAGGTGTTGTTATCTATTCTATGAATGATATTCCTCTTGGTTTTGGAGCTACAGCTAGAAGTACACAGCAATGCAGACATGCAGATGCCTCAGATGTAGTTTGCTTTCATCAAGCAGATATTGGAGAATATCTTAGGAGTGAAAATAATCTACTGTGAATATTTTTGACATTTGTAATTCGTAAAATATTGGAAATCTTTTATTCTAAAACATTTTTAAACAGATTAACATAACAATTGTTATTATTGTTTTTGACTTTGCTTGAATTATCTCAATTTAATTTAGAAATTTTGAGGGTGATTTAGGTTTAATAGCAAGAGTTGAATTTTGAAGGGTTTATTTGACTAAACTGAATAAACAAGGGTTGTATTAACTCCAAAGCACCCAAAATAGTATGTTACTTCTGGTTAATTCTTAATTGGCTCTGTGATTACAGCAATACTCAAACAAAATGCAATCAGTCATTCAATTATGGTATATACATACCTGGTTATCTGGGTATAAGCCATGTTTTGCCTATAGATATGTTTTCTGTAGATATAGGTTTTATATTGATATAATGAAAATTTAATGCCATGCAATAATAATGTTATATAAATATCAAGTAACAAAAATTCTTATTTAATTTCTATATATATTACATATTGATGTAAATTTATTGACTTTATTTATCCTTATTTAAGATTTGCCAGTAACTAGATTTGGTTCCTCGTTATTTGTTACGTCAATTTAATATGGCTTATCATTTACTTTTTTTTTAGTCTTAGTTAAAATGATAATGATTTATAAGGATCATGAAATATTTACTCAATTTGTATATTATCTGTGTACATAGTTTGTAAAACTATGGGAGTAAAAGGATTATGGAGACTTATTGCTCCAGTTGGCAAACCAGTCTCTTTAGAATCATTAAATGGCAAGATTTTGGCAGTTGGTATGTAATATGTCATAATTATATCAATCATTTTCTTAATTTATTATTTGATTTGCAAATAAACTTTTGTGTTTTAGTTTGACTATAGGAGAAGTTCACAAACATTTCTTGACTCTTACCATTGTTTATTGTAAAAAACTTGAGCATTCTCATTTTTGTTTAAATTAAATTGTATAATTTTGTACAGTTGTCTATATGTACCACTCTACTATATATTATATTATTTAAAGGATACCATGACAAATTAAGGAATTAATTTCATTTATTTTGTTGACACCTTTTTAGATATTAGTATCTGGCTAAACAAAGCTACCAAAGGAATGAGAGATAAACATGGTAACACGGTTTACAATGCTCATTTGGTACTGATGTTTCATCGTATTTGCAAGCTTCTGTTTTATGGAATCAAACCTGTATTTGTTTTTGATGGTAGTGTCCCAGAACTTAAAAAAAAAACTTTGGTATGATTTTTAGTACATTAGAGAATTATAACATCAGTACATATTTCTCAATAAATTTATATTTATTGTACTTTTAAATTACTTTTACTTCAAAATAACATTATTATCACCATTTGAATTAGAAGTAGAAAATAAAAAAAAAATGGAATGGAATGGCTTTACATATTTCCTGTAAACTAATATTTTACGATTGTGAAATTCAATTTGCTAAATCATGTTTGTATAAAAATAGTTTTGTTAAAATTTTTAAAATAATTATATATAGAAATTACGACGAGATAGAAGAAACCAGGCTGAAACAAATCGTAACAAAATTAAAGAACAAGTTTTAAAGAATTTCCTTCAAACCAAAGCTTTGGAAGCAGTTACTGGAGTAAAAAGGTAGTACAGTAGACCATCATTTGTATATTGTTTAAATTTATTTGATTCTCAATTTTTGTGTTGTGTCCTTCTTGGTATACCAAAATGTTGTATGTTTATCAAAATATGATTATTCCCAAAGAGTATAGTTCTTATAGTTCTGACTTATTTTTTTATAGTTCTGTCAAACTTGACTTAAAAGATAAAAAAGATAAAGAAGATATCTACAATCTACCTGAATTACCACAACGAGATGCATCTCAATCTGAAAGGTTTCCGATATCCATGAATTAATAAAAAAACTTGCCAATATCCAAATATTCCAAAATCTGTTTTTCGTAATCAAAGTAACATGCTTAGAGCTTATAGTTATTCACTTTTTTTATTATTTTTCAGCTCATCAGATGAAGGTATTTTAAATGAGGATGAATGGCTAAACACATTGAATGAAAGTCGTGTACAAGTATGTAATTATATTGTATCGTAGAGTGTTTTTCTGTCTTTTTAATTCTTCGGTTTTTGTTTAATTTAGTAAAATACAGTTCATTGCAGTATAATTCCTAATGTAATAATAAACGAATGTCAAGAGTTTTACCTACGGTCAACGTACCAGTATATTGACCAATAGTTACATTCCGGCAAAACCCGAATATAAAAAGCTTGACAAATAATAAAGCAATAGACAAAATTATTTATTTTTAATTTAATTAAAAATAATTAGCAAAATTGCATTCAAAACACATATAGCAAAATGTTTTCATCAGAATCAGAATCAGAATCATAAACACCACTTAGCTTTTATCCAAAATCTATTTACACCTGAAAACATAGGATCAAACTGCTGGAAAGACTATTGTTTCATACTGCATTCAATTCATAACTAAACTGACTGACGTAGGATTTTCATTTGATTCTTGACATAGTATATCAGACATTATATCTTGTTGTTTTGAAAATGCTTTGTTGATAAACTCTCGATGTTCTTGTTCACGCTTAGCTGAAAAACGTGGATATTTTGATCAAAAAATTTCTATTAAGAGTCCTGAGAGTAGAGTGACTATTTTTGACTTGTTCTTTCCCATGTGGCCTGAACACCAAAGATTTCTTTCGCTGCAGAGGTGACGATAATGACGATGACCTACAATTTTATATTTCTCTTGACAACGACAACCGGAGTAAAAGCGGTCGTTGACGATCTCGATCAATAAGATCGCTAAATTTCACTTCATTTAATATTCTAACTAGTCCATTTAATATAATATAATACACTACAATATAATACTGTGTAATACATTATTACCCAGACGCCATTATGGAAAGTGACTGACTGTATAGCCTAATCCGCGATTTTAATTGGTTGAGAACGGTCACATGACCTTTTATAACAGGGATCTGTATAGAGCGATATAGAAATGACGAAAAACAATAGAAAAAACAATAATGCATCATGCTCGAAGTTACTGCAGCATTAATCCAATTTTACCCTATAGTACAGTAGTTGCTAGTTTCATTCTTCCAATGAAAGCATGATAATATTTCATAATTTAGGGTATGTTTGATCACCCAGAGGCAGTAGATACAAATTCGGATGAATTTAATGTACTTTCAGCGGAAGTTAAACATGAGTTGCTTACTGAAATCAAAGAATCTTTTCGAAGACGATATAAACGAAAGCATCAAGGTGAAGTAAAATTACCAGATGTGAGTTCAATTTATTTTTATAAAGAAAATAACGTATTATGTTGTTTTTGAATTTAAATAAAGTTTTTAAGTTTAATGCTTAGAGAGCCAACGCCTCGACCCTCTCACCTTTTGAACCAGTTATTTATTATAATTGTTATTTTCTTTAGAATGCAGGTGATTTTTCAGACTTTCAATTGGCAAACTTGAGAAAGCGTGGAAAGATTACTCATCAGATAGACGAACTACGTAGAGAAATGAACAGTTCGATGGCTGCGCAATTTATTCAACTTTACGATGGTTTTGATCAAAGCAAACATAACGATAAAGTAATCGAAGGAAAAAGATACGCTTCTAACGAGAAACAAAGTTATTTACTGGTGAAAAGTATTAAAAATAAAGAAGAGAATATTATTTTCCAATCTACACTTGATGATGATTACAACAATTTTAAAGAACGTCAGCAAACGGGAATAACAGCAGATCATTTCAAGAAGCTAGAACGTAAACCTGCTAAGTTTCAGATTTTGACCGAACAAAATGCACAAAGAAAAAGATTAGCTTCCGATTCTTCTGACGAGATGATAACTGTTGAATTTTCAAGAAATGAACTTGGAGACCAAGCAAAAGTTTCGCCAACCTTAAAAAGTATAAAACCTGATGCAGTTGAATTCATGTCATCGAGCTCAGATGAAAGTATTAATGAAGAGTCTGCCATAAACCCTCAACAGAACAATATTTCTTCCGAGGGCTCAACTAACATTAAAAGAAAACATACAAATACTGATTTTACCAGTGAATCTCAACTATTATCATTACCTGAAATTGCTAACTACTTAACTGTTGAAAGTGGAAACAAAGTAATTCAGATAAGTAAAATTGTTGATAAAAAGACAATTCCATTTGAGATTTGCACTACTGATCATTCTACAATTACGATAGAAGAAGAAGGAGAAATTGAACCAGTAAAAGAAGGCTTCATTCTATTTGATAACCCAGCATCGCCTGTATCGGTAAAAGCACCAATTAAAGAAGAAGAAGAGATTGAACCAGTAAAAGAAGACCCCTTTTCATGTGATAAACTGGCAATATCACCAGAGTTAAACTCTCCAATATATTTAGAGTTAGTATCTCCAGAAGATAAACAAATATCACCATCAATCTTGTCACCTGCTTCAGAGAACGAACAAATTGTATGTTTTCTTATAACAAACTTAAGGTGATGAGTCTCTGAGTGTCATTGCTCTAAAGTTACACTACCTATTTAATTTTGTTCTTCTCTTTCTTAAAATTAAATTAGGAAATTGTTAAAGTTTAAATTAAGTTTTAAACTTCCAAGAACTTAGATTTGAGCAACTGTTATATATAACGTATACCTTAGTACTCAATATATTCAAGGAAAGCACTGACAGTTTAAATTTTAATCAAAACTACTGTAGAAAATCTATTATTATTATTGCCACGATTTATTTATTTGTTATTTTTTCATTAAAAGGATGCACAGACTCTACAGAAAACATTAACAGAAGAACATCAGCGTTTACAAGACAACACGAAAAAATTAGGACGTCAAGCTGCAACTTTATCTGATGAAACTTACCAAGATGTTCAAGTTAGTTTTTTTTCTGTAATTCGGACCTTTGCACAAAAAAAAGACTATCTTAAGCAGTTTATAATTAAACTGCTCAATCGCATGCGCTGCCAATTAACCTCGTCGAGATGTTCATAAGAAAATGCATTCCAATTATTATACTTAGAACTTAGAACATAATTATAGTAACCTTTTAAACAGTAGAGTCTTTAGGTTTTACACACAAATCCAAGCTTAAAAACGCTGTGTTTAAACAAGAATATGATTCATTTTCATACTGCATTTGATCATCGATCTTTATTTTTTCAATATGGAAGGTGAGGAGTGCCACGCTATTTTTACCTTGGATTCACAACGTGTGCTATTAAATACGTCCACTTCGTTTACCACCATTGCGCCCATTATTAGTCGCAAACCAGACTACACTTTATTATTTTGAGTGATTTTTAAAAATATTTTTCGTGCATCCTACTTGTTGGTTTCCATATTTCAAAGTCAAGGAAAGACTTGATAATTCTTAGTGATTTTTATCTTATCGTTTTGTTCAGGATTTGTTGCGTTTATTTGGCATCCCATTTATTGTAAGCCCTGCGGAAGCTGAAGCACAATGCGCACAATTAGATTTCACGAAATTAACTGATGGTTCCATTACTGATGATTCAGATGTCTTCTTATTTGGTGGAAAGCGAGTGTATAAAAACATATTTAATCAAAAAAGATATGCTGAACTCTATTTAGCGGACGATCTCAACAAAAAACTTTGTAAGTGTTATTGTAGTTAAGAAGCAGCCATAAAGACATTTCTGTTTCTTTTACAGGAGAAATAATTTTATGATCGATCGTTTTTAAATATTCTAAATTTTCTCTTAAGGAATATAATATTAATTTTTAAAGAGAATGAATGAAAATAAATTTGCAAAATACTGACTGAACAGGTTAGATTTATTAGGACATTTTATCAAATCTTAACAGGGGATACTGTCATGAAATTTTTCACGACAACATACCCCAAGAACAGACCCTTTACAAAATTATCTCAAGTAGATTATTCGTAGTTTGCATTACAGATGAGATCAAGAATAGAAAATAGAAGAAAACTTATGATGTAATTTATTTTCATTCCGTTTCAGATTTACCAAGAGATAAATTGATCAGTTTAGCATTCTTAACTGGTAGTGATTATACTGAGGGAGTACAAGGTAATGTGTCAAAATATATTAACTTATTTTTATCTTGTTGTTTTCATTTTAATACAAAATAAGATTCAACTGTTATTGCTTTAGGTGTTGGTGCAGTTACTGCAATGGAGATATTACATGAATTTGATCAAACCAAACCTAAAGAAACGCTGACATTTTTCAAGTACGCTCATTCTACAATGTAAAACAATTAATCATCGATCGATCGAAAAATGTTAAGTTCGTAGTGTCTGTCTATATATTTTATTCACAGGTGAGCGTTATACATACGGAGTGAGTAGATAATTCATGTGAACCTTCCATATAGGTCAGTGGAAATGAAAATTTCACAAGTAGCAAGAGGATGATGGATAGGAGAAGTCTAATTTAAGTTTAATGTGATATCTGCTTTTAGCTTTTATCGTACAAAAGTGATAATGTCTATAAAATGCTTCAATATTTATTTGATTTGATTTTAGAAAATGGATCAAACAAAAGACAAAGGATTTTCACCCTGGTAGTAATTTGAAAGGGAAATTAGTAAGTACATCATTTGTTTATTACGGTTTTAACAAAACTAATAACAAAATTAATATTCCCATATTCCGAATTGGTCGCTTTGTAAGATCTCGATTCTGACTGTAGTCAGCTGTGTCTCTACCTTTTGTCTTTTTTTTTGTTTAGAGAGATGTTAACATGACACCATCTTTCAATTCATCAGCAGTATGGGATGCTTATCTTTCACCTAATGTTGATACATCAGATGAACCTTTTGAATGGGGTAACCCTGACCTTGAATCAATCAAAGAATATCTTTTCTTAACCTAACTTGCTGCTATGTTTTATTTATTATTTATTCATGGTTAAAAAAAGACCCGTTACAAAAAATGTTAATGAAATTCTATACTATAAGAAATAAAACTAATATCCATGTGGAACTAAGATTTGTGTCTATAATAAATGCTATATATTTTTGAGAGATAAAACTGACCAACATCGTATATTTGGTAACACATCATTATCAATTAGAACAAATTTGACACAAACATACGAAGTATCCAGAGTATATTTTCCAAGAGTCGAAAGATTTGATAACTAAGATCTCATACAAAGGGAAATTTCCTTAACAATAAAAATGTTTTACGTATGCCAGTGAAAAATTTGGATGGTTGTACAGTCGCACTGATGAAATGTTGAAACCTGTTATTGAAAGTCTGAATACGAAAAAGGAGGTTTTTATATTTTTTTTACATTTATTGCATTCTATGTTATGTTTCGAAAATAAGAAGTAATAATTATTAATTTGGTCGTATAAACTTTCGCTAGAAATTTCATTGTTTTTGGGATTTTTAAAGAAGAACGATTGACAAAAGTTTATACACTGAGAGTTATTGCATTTATTTGGTATTCCATTTGTAATCCATTCATATATTTTCCACATACCTTCAGTTAAAGTTGTGTTTGCTGTGTTTTCTAATTTAATTTGTGTTGTTTATCTTAACGTCAAATTAATTAATGCACTGAATTTAAAATTGCGTGAAAGTCAATTTACCTAGATATAATATCTTCTAATCGAAAAGCGGAAAATCAATTGTACTTTTTGATTTTATAAGCTATCGGAGTGAATTCCTCCAATTAAACTAAAAATCTTATTGAGCAACTCTAAATATTAAAATTGACGATTCTGAATTTTCAAATATCTGATTTTCTAGTAATAATAAATTATGATTTTATCCAAACTTGACGAAAAGCATTTCCACTCAGAACAAGAACAGATTTCTTTTTTTTTTCACATTTACGTTTGTTTTAGACTATGTAGTAAATAAACAGTAAAATAGTCATTTAAAAATTTGAAACTTTTTCAATGGTTTTAAGAACCGTTTTTGATCAAACTGGATCGTTTTAGATGTGTGGTAATAACCATGCACACTCACTTCTTTTTTTTTTATGGACAAAGCAGCCGAATTAGCTAAAAAATAATACTGCCTCTAAAAAATCCCGTGTCTTAATTGTAAAAACAAAAGTGAAACTCGTTTGACAAAGATTCGGAAATGAAGACATAATAGTATTATATAATAGATTCAAGTTGATCCGATCCAACTCAATCTAGCCCAATCCATGCAAGTGGAAACACATTAGAGTTAGAATTTTACTACTCGATTTTTTCGAATACTGTACTCTTTTTAAACACTTCTATTAATTGTTGCTATATAGAGACAAAAGACATTAATGGCATACTTTCAACCTACCCACAAAACCAGTGATGATAATCTGGTAAACAGTAAAAGATTACAAAAAGTTCTTCATAAGATGTCTTCGCAGATATCAGATGAAGTAGAGATTATTGAAGCACCTGGTTCATCAAAAGATTTGAAAATAAAGAAAGATTATGACGAATTAGTTGAATATGATCTGGATGGCGATGATATTGATTGTGATATTTTTAAAGTTCCTTTATTGCATGCATCAATATCGGTATCTGCATCTGCTGCATCATCATCATCATCATCATCATCATCATCATCATCATCATCATCATCATCATCTAAAAGAAAAATACCAAATACTAAAACAGCAGAAGCTCCTACTAAACGAACTCGAATATCATACAAAACTAATGATGCTTTTAAAACATCGGTGAGCAGCAACAAATACGTACAAGCAATGAAAGTGGCGAACCTTTTGAAAGCTGCAGAAGAGAGTATGAAGCCTACTACGCCTTACGTTACTATGCAGAATGTGAACAACATTGTACGTAATCGAATGCAAGGTAAAAGTAGAAGAATCCAACGGTCGGTTATTAGTGGTAAGAGTCGACACAAGCAAACAAATAAACTGTTAGAACAAGTTAATATCTCAAATTCATCCCTACAAAGTAGTGATTCAGATTCAGATTAATATTTTGAAAAAAATTTGAACATTATTTAAGAGTTCTAAATTATTTTAAATTAGATTATACAATCTACCAAACATCCCTAAAATGTATAGAACAAGCAATTTTACTGGTTAAAGTAATTCATGGATAAGCAACTTACTACAAATATCAATCACGCATAACACCGAGTATTAGAATAAGTATTAACGTTATTTTCAAGCACTAAAAGTTATAATATTCTGTCTTATATTATTTTGTGGTCATCATTTGATCCAGTGATATTTGTATATATATATATATATATATATAATTAAGGAAACAGATTCTCGCCTACTTTTCAAAACGTGGTTGAAATGCATTTCCAAATTGGCTACCATTGTGGAACTATGGTGAAATTTCTTTTGATTGGTAAAATTAAGATGTTTTCTCTTTTAAATTTTCGAGAAAACATGGTAGAATCCTTGAATCTCTTTCAATCACCGTTAAAAATAATGTTTTTTTGGGATGGCTGTAATTATTTATTCTATTTAGTTACTTAATTTATTAGTTTAATTATTTAGTCTACCAACCCTGTCTTTCTTTTTACATAGTTTAAATAGAAAATAGTTTAAAAGTTTTATAATTGTCAAGGAAACCCTAATTGAAGTTCAAAACGATGTTAATTATATCATTTCTAAGGATCTAAGATGTAAGGGTCAGATAAGATTAAGATTCATAATGGAAAATACGTGTAGGTATACAATCATTTTGTAATTATACATACCATTTGGATTATATTTAATAAATACAGAGGTGGATTCAGAGGGCATCAAATATCTTTGGAGGAGAGTAAAAATTAGTTATCATTAAAAAAAGATAATTGATTTCTAGCATTCCTTCTTGTATGTTTGACGTGCTCTACATCCGCCTCTAAAATGTTAGATTAAATTCCTTTTGATAGAAATCTTCTTTCCATTGTTTAATGTTCCTATATTAATAATCTAACATGCATATTTTTTCACAAGTGTGTATTGGTTGGTATCTTATATGTGAGTTTGCAAGGATATAATTGCATCGACTATTTTTTATGTATTTTAAAGGCTGAAATACACGGTCAGTTTAATTGGACCAATTAGTAGTAAGAAAAAAAATTATCGTGTAAACAGTAAAATTGTATATCATTTTCTGGTTATAGAAGTTTTTTTTAAAAGTTGGGCATGTTTGAATTTAGCTAACTATTTGTAAGTTTTTTTCTATTGAAATTAATTCAATAATCAAAAGATCCATTATGAAGTTTCTTTTAAAACATATGTTTGCTAAAGCAATCAATGCTATTGAAATCTGTCTACCCTCTTCGACGTTCATTTTGAGAAAGAAGGTATTTTAAGAAAACTTTACATTGAAACTTATCGTGTAAACAGGTGTGCAATTTCTAATAAACTTATAAGTTTTTTTTCTTACAACTAGTTGGTCAAATTATACTTACCGTGTATCCGTGCACATTTTGTTTTATGATGATTCTAGAGTATTCTTACCTCACCATTAAGACAAAGTAAAGCAATTTCCCAGGTCGTTAACTTACTCAATTGATGCTCAATTATTAAAAGATTGTCCCTAGTTTCCTGTGCTAATGATCTAGGATTGGTTATATTAATTATGCCAATAATTTACAATTATTAGATCCACCAACATTTGGATTTTTCTTTCAGTTATAAAAGCAAACGTAATACATCAGTGTGAGCAAAATTTGTTTGGACAATCGTACAATAGTGTGATATCGATTTACATTTTTGATAAACCTTTTAAAGTCTTTGTAAAATATTGAGTTTTGTTTTACATTGTTCTGTAACTCAGGGGTCGCATCTTGATGCTGAAAGTGGAGGAGCCACAGAACTTAGCAATTATGCTTAGTGCCAAATGCTTACCTCAGCAAAACAACATGTATTACAAAGCATTAGCTTTGATGTATTTTAGGTATTCCGTTTTCCGTGTAGATGTTCAGTTTTCATGATGATTTTCGGACAGATGCTTACGTCATCATAAAAACATACACCACAAAGTAATTGATAACTATTATTGTTATTATTATTATTGTTGTTGTTGTTTCCTGTTTCATATGCCACTGGTGTAAAATAGGTTTTTGATAACTAAGTAAAAAATTCAATTGTTGCAACATTTATATCTTTTTTTCAGCTATAAAAGCAAACAAAATCTTACACCATCAGTGTGAACAAACCTTCTTTGGTTAAACATATTTACAATAGTGTGATATCGATTTACTTTTGTTTTTCATATCATATTTATATATATTGCATACATAAACCATTTTTGATAAATCTTTGTAATAAGGTGAGCTATTTGTTTTACGTTGTTCAGTATTTATGTGTTTTCTATTCGTAAACCAATTTACTAGTTCATGTCGAATTGTTCAAAATCCTTCATGTTTGCCAATCGTAAATAAGTTCTTACCTTAAGAGTTTTAGTTTGTTCAGGTTGGAAAAAAACCTAGAGACTTTCTTTGGAATTTATTTTTTTCTGATAAGAGCAAGTAAATTAATGAATTTATTAATGCGATGTTTTCAACTACTAGTTTCAACTAGTCATTATATTTGTTAAACTCAACTATTTATAACTTTATAATCACGAAGGAATACAAGATGTCTATTCTGAGCAAGTTTGGAGCAACTTGGACAGCCGATGAAATTGCTTCATGGTCATCCAACACATCTGTTCAGAAAAGTGGTGGCATTTTAGCTGCTGTTTTATTGTTCTTTGTATCGTATCGTCGTTACTTTAATCGCATTTCACGCTGGAACCTGCCTGGTCCATCTCAATCTATTTTACCGATTGATATTTTTGATAGAACACCAAATAAATATGAATTACATCTACTTCTGGATAGCTACGTAAGAAAGTATGGCTCAATATTTGCCTTCTATCATCAAGGTCATCCTGTGATCACTGTATCTGATGAAAAACTTATTCACAAGATTTTGTGGGATAAAGATCATTCCTTTGAAAACCGAAAGGTATTACAACCCAAATTGTCCAAATTAAATGCCTTTAGTAATGAATTTTCTTTTAGAACTGCCACAACTAATTTGAAACTTTTAACATAATTATAGAAGTTATATGCATACAATATTATATGTAATGAAAGAATTGTAATTCTGTAGATAAAATTTCATTGGAGAATTTTTTTGTACAAATTTGAAAAGAAATGAAGAACATAAGGATGAATTTTAATCGATTTTTGAAGATAATAGAAAAGAAAAATCTCGTGTAAGTTAGTAACGTACAGACGATTGTTTTTAATAAAATATTCCTTTAAAATTTATTTCCTTAAAAATGTATTTGCATAAATTATCCTTCTACAAGAAAAACTAATAAAGGAGTACTTTTTTAACCTGTATTTCCCGAAATTTTTATTTGTTTGCGACTCCACTTGCAGTAAGCTAGATGTTAATATTTTTTTTACTTTTATTCAGTTTTTCATAAATTTACCATGGCCGTGTCATAGAATGGTTACCATGGAAAAAGGAGAAAATGCCAAATTTATAAGAAGTCTCCTAAAGAATGTGTTGGACGCGAAGAGTATCAAAGATAGTTGGAGCCATTTTAAAGAAGTGAATGACACTGTTGAAACAGTTTTATTAGAAGCATCTATGTCTGAAACTCAAGAGGTCGATTCCACAAGGTATTCGATTTCAGATCTATTTATTTCATCTTTGTTTGAATTCGTATAAATACTTGTTTACATATGAATAATTAATTTGCAGGTTGTAGCTTTATAGTGAAAGGTATATATATTTTTAGTCTCGCTCACGGTTACGTCATGCAAGTGATATTAAAAGTAGCATTTTCATTGGATTATGCCAATCAATCAAATTCAAATAATTTGCTGGTAAGCTGTTCACAAGATTTTGTTAGAACACCCCTTTGGATTCAACGATTTTCCGAAGTACCAATATTGAGAGGTTTTATTAAATATCTTCCGTGGGGCTTTAAAAGCAGATTGGCGCCTTTCTTGAGCACTGCAGCAGAGATTGTCTCTACAAGAAGAAAGTGTGAAAACCAAACACCTCAGGTAAGATGGATTATCTGTTTAATTTTTTATGGTCTGACTATATGAGCTGGGTTCACGTGGTTCAATTAGAAAAGGTGTCTACTGATGAAATCCATTCAAACCATATTCACAACTTGCAGAATCCTGATCGATTACTTAAATTATTGAATAACTTTTTAAGTGATTAATGCCCGTAATTGATTTGATTAATTGTAAATGTTTATTATTAACGTTTTCAGGATATTCTTGACGTTCTTCTTATGGCACAGAAAACGAATAAAAATGTGACCGACGAAATTCTAATAGCACAAGCGATAGTCATGCTTACTGTCGTTCATGCATCAACCAGTACAACTATTGCAATTGCAACCTATTTCATCGCCAAATACAAACATATACAAGACAAACTACAAGAAGAGATTGATCAAATTTCTTCACTTGACGACTTCCCATCTTATGAACATATACATAAGCAGCTACCATATTTAAATCAAGTTATCAATGAAGTGCTTAGATTGTATCCTTCAGGTATGTAGCTTCTACTAGTTTTCAATAAATAATGTGATAACGAAAACTTTTATCAATTTTGTAAGTAATCGAATGAAAATAGTTTTTTACTTTGTATTTATAAGAATTCTTTATTTTTATTATTTGTATCTTAGCTTTCATGATCATGAGAGAATGCACCAAACCAACAACAATCGACAACATTCATTTTGATAAAGGTGATGGCGTTTTAATCCCAACCTACTCGATACATCGCAATTCAAGTGTTTACAAGGATCCTGAGGTCTATGACCCTAGCCGATTCGAGTAAGAATATTTTCTTTTTTAATGGCTTAAAACGGTTTAAGCGAAATGTTTCAAAGAAAAAATCATTAAAATTTTCAAAATATAGTAATTTTTAAGATCTAAAAATTATCTCTCAATCAGGTTTTTAAACATATTTTAAAATTTTAACTAGCATGAACAAAAACGGCCAATTTCAACACCAAAATTTCTTCCCTTAAGACATTCAATTTACAATTCTTCTGATTTACATTGTAATTTTATTTTTCATACTCTATTTGGTAGGAAAGATTGTCAACAGTCCAAAACGTTCTAAAAACGTTGCAATTTTCCTGATCGAATTCCCCGCAGAAAGGATTTAAAAGAAAAATTCATCCCCAAATTAATTTTCTACTATCAAATTTGAATTCCCGTGTCAATTTTGCAAATCACTAAATTAGGTTCCAGCCAAAATTTCTTTCCTTAAAGTATCATAGATTTAATCTATCTAAGATTCTTTTGAAATATTGAATAAACCAAGTTTACTATATAAATAGGTTGTCACGAAAGGTTTTTTATTTTTTTGTCTCTATCGATTTCTTCTTTACAGGAATAAAAAGCCTGGACATTATTATCCGTTTGGTGATGGTTACCGGATGTGCCCTGGTAAAATGATGGCTTTGTCCGAAATCAAAATGTATTTTGCATTTCTCTTGAAAAACTTCGATATAACGCTAGCAGACGAAAAACAAGAACTTAAAACCAAATCATATCTTACTGTACAAACTGTCATGCTAGTTGAAGAACCAATCAAAATTGTTGTTGAGAAAAGAATGAAATGATTATTTCATCTTCATTCTTTTATGTCGATCGATGCATTGGTAAACAAAAGTTTTTTTTCAATATTTTATAATTTGTTTTAAATTGTTTTGGATATATATAGCCAATGAGCGCATGCGGATATCTTTTCCGGTTCTACCGTGAAATTAAAAGTAATTTATTTGTCTACCGGAAATCTGTCAATACCTTACTATAGAATTGTAAATATTTTAAAATAGACTCTAATAACTCTTAGAAAAATAACATAATACCGGACTTTGGAGTTGTAAGAATATTGTATTCATTGTTATATACATTGTTATTATTCATTCATGGAAATTGTATTGATAATTGGTAAATACTTGTAAGAATATATAATTTTAAATAATTTATTTACCTCTCCAAAAAGTTACTTTCCTTAAAATCTGATACTTCATACATCACAAAAATCAATGTTTTCTTAATCAACTACAACTGTCAATAAACTTTTAGAACCTTATATTGCAGTTTCAAAAATATCAATAAGAGTAAAATAGCAAAAAACGCGCGAGCAAAGAAGTTAATTGAATCGGTGATAATGTTGAAAAGTTCTTTCTCATCAACATTAAATCTTTGGCACAAAGGGCACTGCTGAACTTTCTAAAAATCTTCGAAATGTCTTTGAATGTTGACGAAATGCGCAAGAACAAATTATCGAGTCAAACCTCGATGGTAAAAGAAATTCTCTCAATCCTCTTGAAGACCTAAAAAAGGATAGTGGAATCTTATTCTCTTATTTGAACATGAACTCACTAAGAAATAAAACAAATAACGTAAAGGAAATAATCTTGAAACATGTTGATATTTTGTGCCTAGCGGAAACGAAACTCAATTCTTCCTTTCCTAAAGGCTAATTCAGTGTAATCGGATTCAAAAAGCCCATAAGACTCGATTTCAATAAAAACAGTGGAGGTTTGTTGCTCTATGCACGAAATCACCTTCCCTTACGTCAGCTAAACTGCAACCTGTTACTGCCTGGCACTGAATGTCTAATACTTGAATCAAAATTAAGAAACACAAAGTGGCTAATCCTCTCAATATATAGGAATCCGAGTCATCAAAACCTAAGACCGTTTCTTGATGATTTAACAAAAATTCTTGACCATTATTTCGCTCTTTATAAAAATATCTTGATATTTGGAGACTTTAACGAAGAGCCTACAAATCTTGTTATGAAAGATTTTTAAGAGTCTTTCATTGAAAAATCTTGTAAAAAAGCCAACATTTTTTCTTTACATTCATATACTCAGTTGGTATAAATTAGTATTTTTTTTATCATTATGTAAGACCAACGTTAAATAAGCCGAGGAAAAAAAATTAAAATTAAATTAAATTAAAAAAAATATTAATCGATGTTATGGTTGCCGTGACCGACTCATAATAAAGGTCGCAAAAATCAAAAGATATATTATTTCGTTCTATTGAAAATGCCGTCATATAGGGACTCTAAGCTGCCATTTACCCGATGTTAGACATACCGTTAATGATCAATTAAGCCCCCACTCCCGAAAATGTCGTGTAACCGTTGGGCTGGTTGCAAATGGCGATGGGACAAAACTGAAGCCCTTCATAGTATTCAAAGGAGGAAAGAGTGATGTTGAGAAAATGAGGAAAGAGTACGGAAATAGGTACATAATAGCTTCCTCGACAAACGGATGGATGGATGGATGGATCTAACAGTTGGTTGCACAAATACTGTTCTCGGACAGTTTTTGTTTAAACGAAGATTGTTAGCTTGGCATACATATGAGTGTCATTTAATACCTGCTTTGATCCCTGGAGGTTGCATTAAATATATTCAGGCCCCAGATGTTAGTTGGAATAAGCCGTTTAAAGCACAGAGAAGTATGATGAATGGTTGGAAACTGTCGGAATTCATCAAGAAACAGATGCTGGGAATCTGAAACCTCCGCCTCGCTGCACTATTGTTAACTGGATTCTTGATTCCTGGAAGGAGCTGCCAGCTGAAATAATACGTAAATCGTTCAAAACATGTGCCTTAACATCAGCTACTGATGGGAGAGAGGATAAAGAGAAGTAGAGAAGTAGAAAAGTAGTAGTTAAAAAAATTGTTGCCTAAATTGTGTTCGGGAATTTCATTTAGCGGTCGGCGAATTTTATTAATTTTGGCGGGAATTTAATTTGGCGGTAGGCAATTTTTTTTTTATTTGGCGGGAATTTAATTTGGCAGTCGACGAATAAATGAGACCATGTTTTCAAATAAGATGAGTCTATCACGTTTAAAATAATAAACTATAAAAGTGTCAATACAGT
>JAUEKX010252238.1:0-10069 GCA_031834005.1 Dendronotus venustus
TTCGTGGCATAAAAATATATCTAGTTTTTCATTGCTTGTTTACCTTTGACTCGTTTTCGCACATTAATGTTTATGCCCATGACTTCTGATAGGACAGTAGTGGGGTAGCACTTTAAAATATTGAAATTCTGGGGGAATTCCGTGTGATTCTGGTAATTAGCACTACCGTTGCATTATGGTGTTTGAATAACTGATGAGACTATTGGTATTTTATCCTCTCCCTTATCAATTCACAAGGTCACTCAATATTGACATTCTCTTATTTTATCAGCACAATCATCAATGTCCTGACAAATATATCCATACTTGAGTGTAGATCAAGTGGAATATTATGTCACTTTTGATTTTGTTTGACCTGATTTTGACAATCCATTTTTAGCTGAAATGCTTCATTCCCACATTGTACTTGAGCAATAGCAGAAAAAAAAGATGAACAGTGAAATTATAACTTGTGAAAAAAACTGAATTGTATGAATTAATTGTTGATTTAGCTCATGCCATCATCTGCCATGATCTCTTGCGCTTAGACTTAGAGCATGCTGAAGACTGGATGATTGCTGTATGATGATAAAAGTAAAAGGCATTTGTATTATTGCGTTTTCCATAAACAACACATTAAAAATGCATATATATGAGAATGCAATCATATTCATCATTTATTCTTATCTGTGTGTATGGTATTATGTTTGTGGACTGTACAGCGCCATTGAGCATCTCTGATGGATACTGGCGCTTTAAAAATTCCCATTATTATTATTATTATATTGAGGTTCTAACTTTCTGTTTATTAATCTCTCACAGGCTCACACTCCCATTCGTGTCTCAGGACCAAGGTCAAGGCTGCTTTTGTTGCCCACCTCCTACACCGTCGTCCTCAGGCCATAGCTGTGTAGAGAGGAGGGGGAGTGCGTTTTCCAACTCGGGAGGCAATCCACTAGCGTTTGATCATGGTGGGACCAGCTCCGTCATTTCTCATCAACAGACCACCGATCCCAACTGTTTGAACTCGTTGCTTCAGAATATTCACCTCAACAATAGTCAAAACGAAGCCAGCCACAAAGAAGCGAGCATTTCATTTCCGTTGTCAAAAGATGGAGCATCTCCAATCGAAACCTCAGAACAAAATCGTGCTAGTTTGTTTTCCTTGCAGGGTATGGAATTGAAAATGAACTTCAAATCTCTTCAGTCTCGTCAGTATGGGGGTAAAGGTTCTCATACGCAGAGATCTTACCTCTCATCTTCGGTTCCGACAGTTGGATCGAAAGACGCCAACGACCAGAAATGTTCGAATCTCACGTCAGACATGGAGCTGGACCAGGCCCTGGATGAGTTGGGCATGCTCAGTACCGTCACTCAAAGTCGCCGCAGCTACCTGCTAGAAATGCGGGGACACGCTTCCGCAACGAAAAGAGACAGACGACTTCGCTCTAAAAGCGAGAGTTCTCCAAACCTTTCCTCACTGACCAGGTTAAACGGGTACCGTATTGTTCAGTTGGATTCTAATTACGTGACTAGTGTTTATAGCAGTCCCTTGTCCTCCGGCCTCTCAAACCCGCCTCCCTTTCCCACGTGTGACTTATCCACTTCCCCCGTGAAATCTCAGCTAACTCGGATGGAGTACAGGAATCCGGAAGTTCTCGAAGCGTCCTCGTTGGCCAGAAGAAGAAGATCTATTCCACGAATGTCTCGACTCAGGACGGCCCGGTATTGGCACTCGCGGTGTCCGTACAAAGTCCCAAACCGGTTGTGTCATTCCATGCAAGAAGGAGACTTTGACTTAGAGGAATGTCCAAACTACTTCAGCCTCTTCAGTTCTTCCACGACCTCCTTACCGGACGCCGCTCGAGAAACGGGGCCGTCGTCTATTTCTGACGACAATAGCGGGACATCAAGCAAAGCCGTCGCTAGTCAATACCAGTCAAAATCGAACACTAACTCTCCGGTCAAACCGTGCCAAGATCCACCGCTGGCTCGATCGTTGTCTTACGAAGATCTCCAGTCCAATCCTCCGTTCCGGAAACTCGCTCTTCTTTTTGACGTACAGACCCAGTCGAGGAGAGAGGAGGAGCAAGCTCATTTTGAGCAGATATCGTCTCAGTTTACGGATTTACACATGTCTTGAGGAAGTGTTAGTTTGCCATCGGATCTCGAAAGACTATTTTATTACGATTATTATTTATTATATTAGAATTGATGAATTGTTTGATTTACACAATGATTTTATTTATGAGGAAGAATTGAAAGAAAGCGTGTTTTTGATGGTTTGAATGAAGTGAAACATGTCGTGTTCTCTCTAACTCTAATAGAAGTGACCCTTCTGATAAACGCACATGCAAGATGGTTGATGCGTTCGTTATTAGCTTTATATTATTACCTAGACTCTGTCGATAGAGAATTTACATTTTAAGTTCATAGTAGTTTTAAACCTCTATGACTAATCTCTTCTTTCTTTCTCGATCAATTTACCTTTTGTACCTTTTGGTGGAAGGGACTCCTAATCTCATAAAGCTAAATACTGTAGTAGTGTTGTAGTCTAGTAGTTACTTTGGTTGTGATTTTCTTTACAACACAATTGGCTAAATAATAAGTGCATTCTCTTCTTACATTTTACATACAATCTTAGACGTCAAGTTTTAACATGATTACTTATATTTCTTGTACAACAGTCGTAATTAGTTCTTTTAGGATTATCTGTTTATGAATGGGCCTTGCTTTGGTCAAGTGGTCAGTGCACTAGCTTATCATTACCACCTCGGCGAGGAGAAGCTTTTAAGGCTTTGGACTTTGGTCCTATCACAGACAAACTATAAACCAGAGGTGTCACCGACCTGTGTTATGACCTTCTTTCTTTCTTTCTTTATCAATTTACCTATTTGTACCTTTCAGTGTTAGTTTGTGACCTATGTATTAAAACAGACGTTCAACTTAGAACTAGAACTTTGAAACTGTATGTAACTTTTTCTCATTCTCAGGATGTCGTAATAATAATTTTCTTCAATTCAATTTTGTATCAATGCCATCTTAAACTAAACCCAGATATTATCATTATACTACTATACAGGTTGTACATATATAATAACGCTTTTACTTTTACTGTGTATGAACTGTGTCATGTGACTAAAATGTGTGATAAGAAAAGAACAATCAGGAACCATCTTTCCTTTCACTTTCTTTCTACTCTGTGTCCATCAATACAATATTGAATTTACGAGAATGTTTTTCTTGATTTTACTTCATACTGTTATTATTCTTTAGTTGCTGTTGTTACGTTCACTTTGACTTTGACGGTATTGAGGACATTTTTCCAACTTTGTTTCACTGCAGAAAAAAAAAAGAATGTATGCTTTGTTTCAATTATTGAAGTTTTGCGCATTTGGAATATATATATCTAATCATGAAAGATGGCTGATGCAGTTTTATCTTTATTTAAATGGTTACCGAAGAGGAGTGTTTTGAGTTTGAGTTGTTGTTTTTCAACTTGTTAATTTATTTTTGTTTGGTTTTTACTTCCACGTGCGCTGTGTTGAGGAGCTGGTTATATTTCATTGCTGTTTGTGATGCTGATTTGTTATTTTTGTTATTTAGTGGTTCCTAGAAACTATTGTTGGTTGACTTTGTATAATTTGAGTTGAAATCATTTGCTGTATCCACTTCCACTTCCATAGGAGTTATTGGGTGTGTAATGATAATAATAATATGGTAATTTGTACATAGTAATATATGTGGGTGAGGGGGGGGGGGGGGATTCCAGTCTTTTCTTTCTTTTAAAATTATGTTGTGCTTGTGCAGTTGTGTTTAATTTTTTTTTTTTTTTGAGAGATCCCTTCGACTTTACTTTACAGTCTTTGTTCATTCTGAATCTCTTAGTCTGAGTAATTAAATTATGGAGATTGTTTAACAAAATTAGCGGTTTGGATTCGTTTTGCGTTCATAGTTGTATTTACTACATTTACATACTTGTGCATGGGTTTGGAGTTGGGGGGTATTCCATGGTGGTTCTACTTCTGGTTCTTGTCTTTCAATTCAATCAAACAGTACTTATTTTTAGGGTCTATTTGCTCCCTTATCCGTTTTCTTTCATCACACAGTTATTCATACTGTTCTCTTTCTACTTTCTACTATACAACAAGGTACACAATAATACATAGTACATACTCAAATGAAAATGTTGTCGGCTGACAGCCAGAAGTGACTATGTCAAAAAATTCGTGTTTTGAGGAAAACAGATTTCACCCGTGGGAAGGATGCAAGAATAGACCCAACGTGTGCCAACTGCGTGTCGTAAAACCCGACTAAAGGGTGTTGCTGTCCATGGTTTCCGCTTCTCTTCTTGGTTGCTGTGGCGGTATCTTGTCCCCCACTTGCTTTGTCTTCTGTCATGCTCTGTCAACTCTTATCCCTGCCCCAGCTCCCTAATTTTTCACCGGATGATTTTTTATCTTCTGTTAATCATCTCGTTTGATGTATTGAATTGTATTATGTTTGTAGTGTATGCATTGAATGTATGTATTGCCATGTCATGTTAGATATGATATGATGTCAATGTTGTTCCATGTATGTACTCTCTTCACACTCACAAACAATCTACTTCTGCTTCTTATCTTTTCACTGAAACTATCGTCTTACTTTTTCGACGCATGTTATGACGATCCTTGGAAGTAGAAGAGCTGTAAATCTCTTGAAACAATTAATATACTCATGTCATACAACTTATACTACTCAGTGTAAATTAATTCAATCATTCTTCCTGATGAGCTGATTTCAAAGACTTATCGATAATTATTGATACTGATTAAACTGATACTGTACTGATATTGAAAATATTCTTTGATGCTCAACAAAGTATGGGGTCTGTTGGGGTTCCTCAATAGAGATTGTGTAAGAATAAAAATAGACCCACCGTGCTGCGTGTCGTAAGTAAGAGTCAAGGGAGACTGAATGACGATGTCGTCGTCCATGGGTTCCACTTATTTTCTTTGGTTGCTGTGGGCGGCATCTTCTCCCTCTTTTTCTGTCTTCTGGCATTCTCTAATTTCTTTTGTCAACTCTTATCTATTGATGAATACGTTTTTGGATGTTTTTAAAAATGACGTTGTGTATTCCTTGTTATTACGGTGTACTTGGTTTATTTTCCAAGGTATGTTAATTTCAATATGTATGATGTTCCATGATATGTACTTGTTCTCAATGTGCTCTCTTCACACAAGCAATCTACTTCCTTTTCTTATCTTGTAACTAACTGACACTATCAACTTACTACTTTTTCAGCGCTGATATTGATACATGTATGACCTTTGGAGGTTGAAGTGCCGTTGTAAAACTTCAAAAAAAAAACCTGTTATTAGTTATTCACTGGGAATGGATTGTATTTGTATGTAAATAAGCCTCTCTTCTGAATTTTGACAGGGTAGCCTAGAGCTCAACGAGGTTCGCAGTACTGTACAAAATTAAATTAAATAGGACAACATCCTTTTTTTCATTTTCCTTCTCTTGTTATTATGACATCTATCAGTATCAGTATGGGGTTATTTCACTTTCCTCATAATCATAAGCTTAAACTTTTAAAAAGATTAAATTTGCCTTTACTTTATTATTGTCCCACAGAGCACAAAATAATTTTGGGTTTGATTTTGTATCAAGTTAAAGACATTCGATTGCCTGCTGCAGTCTTGTCTATCTACTTCCTATAGTCCTAGAGCAGGCTTGATTGACATGACAGGGAATGCAGAAGAAGTATAATAAAGAAAGAAATAATCTGTGTCAGTGTCAGCCACAGAGCAGCGCCACATCTTGATTACAAACATTATGATCACTCGACTTATTCATTAGGAAAGAATCAGTAACGGATTAATATCGCAATGTAAACTCTCTTCTTGTGTTCAAGTTCAAGGAAGTAATCTGTGATAGATTATAGTGTGTCCTATCAAGGAACAATTGTTAATGTTAGATGTAGTGTAAGCGATTATACGATTTCCGATTAGGGAGCTCCTCTGACTCAGAGTTCATAAATTTTAGATTTTTTATGTTTTTTGAAATTCAAATTTCAACCACCAAGTCAAGCTGAGAAAGGATTGTTTGATTTTATTAATACACGAATCAAAGATGACTAATGTTTTAGTTGTATGTTATAATGTAGGGTTTACTATTACGATTTAATGATATGATATGCGTGTTACTATTACAATGAAGAAAGGTCAAGTAGGTGTGTATGAGAAAGTTAATTGTATTTGTATGTATTGTCTCTTTGGAAAATGTTGTTTTCTTTGTTTGAATGACTGACAGTTGTGATGGAATATGTAATAGATGGTACGACCAGGGGGTATGTAACAGCAGGATGGCATGAGGGTAGAATAGTATTGATGAATAATGAATGGACATTTGCCAAAGAAAATTGGAAATAAAAATAAAAAGCAGTTTTGTTATAACCGTTTTTGCTTTATGTTCATTTTAATTTTAGATTTGTTATCCAATACCTTTTACCGCTTTTGCAGTGTCGGCACCCAGCTTCACACTCAAGTCTTAAATGGTGAATGAGGTTGATGCCCCAATAACCACCTTTGACAAAACACAAAGCCGGGAAATACGATGGATCAGGGGCTACGGCAAGCAGGCGATCAACCTACTTGCTAATTTTAGAGTGTATAGTTAAAGTTCCAGACTCGATAACGACAGTTATCTTGATACAACAGGTTTTGTTGTAATAAGCATTTTCACTATCCCTGTTCTTGAGATTTTATAGTTTGTATGCGATAGGACTTGAAAACACAGTTAACACTGCAGAGTGAGGTGAAGCCTTTAAAACCTCCCCTAATCATCATCGGGGTTCAAACTCAGGGGGGTGTCCTGGACCTGGAGTTGTGTCACTAGAATCCTGATGTCTACTAATACTACAGTGGAAACCTGATATAACAGGTCCCTCTTATAATCCTCGTTTTCTTCCTCTTATCTGCTTATTCTAGTTGCATTCTGATATAACAGGGATTTTGCCCTGGTTCCGTCATCCCTGTTATATCAGGTTTCCACTGTAATACTGATACTGATAGACTATACAGACAGTGGAAGTCGGATTCAACGAGGTCGTCAGGACTGATGACAGTTCTTGTTGTATGCGACATTTCGTTATACGTGACGTCGGGTATAACGAAAGATCGCATACAGGGATTTTAACTGGCCTCGCTGTAGCTGACTTCTCGTTGAATCCGGCGCCAACTGTAGTTGTATATAATTTAATATCAATATCCGAAGTGTTAGTATTTTAGTAATGGCCTTTCTCAACACAGTTCCGATCAAAAGCAGAATCTTCTTTTTCTAGTTTATCTCCGATAAGAGAAGGAGAAGAACTCATCACTGAAAATTACTACAGCATTTAAAAATGGCCTTTACTTTGACATTGGTAGGATTCGAAATAGTGTAGACTTTAGGGTGACGGGCAAGTTGTATTATAATCCTAGATCACAACAATGGTGGCGCCGCCAGGCTAGGTCTGGTGTATTTCATTCTGCTATCACTTGATGAGATGTTTATGTGAAGAGAACACACTGACACTGCCCCATTTTATAGACTGATACAGACAGCAGTGTATACATATATAGGAAGGCTTGGGTGTGTAGTGTAATTGAAATTGTCAATGCAGTAGACTTGAAATTGAGAGATCCCTGGTTCGAATCCTGAATGACAGTATGCCCATTTAACACAATTCTCCTTTCAGACCTTCAGTCTACTTTCTTTCTTTCTACACAGCAGGTGTTGAAATTGGGAGTTACCACCACCGACATAATGAGAGTCGGGGTAATCATCTGCAATAGACTAGTAAGTGTCCTATCCAAAGAGTGGCTTCCATTAATTGTGTCGTCAGTTATGGATAAGCTCCAGTCCAACCAAATGGTTCCTGATGATTCACTTTTTTTATATACTGTATACAGAAACAGCTCTATAGGGTATACAATAGATTCCACCAGTATGAAATTGGCTCATACTCAATCAACGACAATAAACAAGATGATGCATTGGGGGGAACACTCATTTTTATGGCTTTCATTTTCAATTTACAACATAAAATTTACTCTCCAAGAGCAATGTGTAAAATACAAACACACTCACAGTCACACAGCATCTCTCTCTCTCTCTCTCTCACTTACCCAGCCTCTCTTTCTCCCACTACACACTTTATCTCTCTCACTAACATACACATACACACACACACACACACACATACTCTTTATCTCTCATGAGCACACACACTGCCTGTCTCTCTCATTCTTTGTTCCCTCAAAATTCGAAACAACAATACATAATATATCATATATCATATATAAAAATATTTCAATACAACAACACTATCCATGTACTAGTAGCATGGAAAACATTTCAAAAGTCGCATGAAAACAACACTATTAAATCCAAACGTGACCTTTTTGTTCCGCAGGAATTATTAGGCTGTGAGAAGTGAATGGGATGTACATGGAAAATTACACCTCTAGCTCACAAAAACCCCATAAAAACCCAAGTTTACATTTAGCTGTTTTAGTAGTGAGGATAAAC
Source organism: Dendronotus venustus (assembly GCA_031834005.1). Lineage (NCBI taxonomy): Eukaryota > Metazoa > Mollusca > Gastropoda > Nudibranchia > Dendronotidae > Dendronotus > Dendronotus venustus. The sequence goes on from JAUEKX010252238.1 coordinate 8,542, forward strand.
AATATATATGCAAACTGTTGTATGTTTACTAGTTGAAAATTTCAAACTCCTTCCGGTTTGTTGTGAGTTAAGTGTGTCTTTTGGCTCGTGTCTTTGAACACAGTACGCAGTCAACCAGTCTAGCCTAGATGGTAATTGTTTATATTTCCTGCATGTAAACAACACATATCATCTATGTCATGCTCTAAATTACGTATAAGTCTGTGTGAGTAGATTTTACAGGAGAGACAAAAAACAGTTTTATTCAACAAACAATGAATGTTGTTACAATCAATATTGATTGTACAGTAATTTACGCATTTCTGTTGCTAATCTCCCCCCACCACCCCGCTTAAAACAACAGGCGTAAAGCTTGATGATGTAACATTTGGTACAATTAAAAAAAAACAGTTATTTTAGTTATACATTTAGAGCACGACATCGACGATATGAGCTGTGTGTCCACAAACAAAAAAATTCATTAATGGGCAATCATTACTATTATCCAGTCCAGCTAAGGAGGTCTTGTTTTATATCTACATCGATGACTACTATGTGGGGATGGGTAACACCTTGCACACCAAGGGCAATAACTCCTCCGTCTTGAGCCGCCAGTTCTGGATGTCTTTGGAGATCTGGCACCAGTGCTCTCCATGGTGCGGTTCGGCCATGATGCATCGGGTCCTCACAGACTCTTGCTGCTTCTAGAGACACACACACACAGACAGAGAGAGAAAGGGAGAGAGAAAGCGTTTAAACGGGTGTAAATGAATGGCAAATAAAAAAATAGTATGGACCCATAACACGACATAATATTAATATTATAAAAATTGAAATAAAATGCTTGAGGTTAGATTAGAACTCAGCAGTGTTTATAGTTGTTAAAGACTCCGGTCTCAGTGCAATGCCTCAACCATTCTGTCACCGGATAGGTTAACAAAAAAATTGCTCTTTTTATTTGAAAGAAAAAAACTCAGACCAACCAACCTCATCGCCATGTGTCTTCTCAAACTTGAAGAAATACGCCCACGCATCGCCAAGGTCAGGGTCGATCTTGACAGTTCGATTGAACCAATCTCTGGCCTTGCTGATTTTGCGCTCACTCCAAAACAACCTGGGGGAGGGGGAGGAAGAGAAAGAGTGAAAGTGTTAGGCAAATTTTGTAGCTGGGCAATACTCGAAAATTACTTCGAAGAGTAATTAACCCTAGAACTTAGAACTGTCTTATACTTACTTAGATACCAATCTGTGACAACCGTGTTCATAAAAGAAATGAAGGGGTGGGATGAATAAGTGAAAAAAGGCATACAATACTATTCTGTCAGAGGTATAGTATAGATAATTATACATTTTCAGAGAATAATGATGTTCCATCAGTGCAAATTTTCAGCCATCCTCGTTTTGATCCAACATATATCTCTCACTTTGCGCAAAGTTCATGAAGGTCTGCTTTTCAAGGCTGATGAAATAATGACTAAAGAAGGAAATCCGGAAAGCCTTGTGCGTGTGTCTGTGTGTGTGCGTGCCATGTGTGTGGGTTGTGTATGTG
>JAUEKX010252460.1:0-10066 GCA_031834005.1 Dendronotus venustus
AAAATCATATACAGTTTAAAAAAACTGTAAACAGTTTTATTAATTTCACTTATCTTAACAGGTGCAATTTTTCACGAGGACTAGTAATTTTCGCAATTTTTCGTAATCAATTTTACGAAAATAAAACCAACGCGAAGGATAATGATAACATCTAACTAGAAGAACAAACCAGTTTCCACGTTGCGGCTTATTTAAAAAGGTGCATAAGACCCCTGGGAATGAAATTAACTAGGTGAACATATTACTTTAAAATTTGATCTTTGTTCTTTGATCAAATCTCAAACTAAGAGTTTCTTATAAAAAGCGTGTACTTTCTTTAGTAACTCCACTCATAGATACAAATAACTTTAACACGATTTTGAATATTCATTTCTTTTTCCTTGGGTATTTTTGGTGTATAAAATTAACCAATAAATGCTGTTATTAATAATTAATAATTGCTGATAATAAAACAGTAAAAGATAATCACCTAAAGGCTCCAACTGCTTTGGCATTTGAATAGAAAACTGTATTTTTCCCGTCAGCCTTTTCACTCTCCAGTTCTTTAGAAGTTCCAAAAACCGATTCTGAGTTCACAACAACTTCGTGAGCGTCATTTTTAAAGATTGGTTTTATGTTTTCGAAAGAGCGGTCATACGTACAATCTCCCTTTTGGACATGGTATTCAACAATCCCCCTAAATGTGACGTCACCACCGAAAATGACATCGAAAGTGTTTTCATCAGCTGCTGTAGGTGGTAGTGGTGGTATTGCTACTTCTGGTCTTTTTGGTACCTTTATTTATTATAGTAGAAAAAGCTACAGGATTCTCCAGATAACTCGAAGAATCGAGTGCCCACTTCACTAAACTTCGAAAATCTTCCACGATAATTTCTTACCTTAAGATGAACATGTGCTATTAAGATATTTTTCACTTCTACTGAACATGTTTTTTAGTATCTTATTTGGAAAGAAATTGAGTTTTAGTGTTTGTTTTACAGAACAAAGTTTTGCGATTGATGCGTTTGATAAATCTTCCCGTATAATACTTCATAAATGGGCTCAAAACGCTTAATATTAGGGTTTTATTTTTGAGGATAAAAACTATCTTTATGTTGCTATCGTGACTTAATGACAAATTATGATCTTTTCTGGAAAAAGTCGTCTAAACGTTTTGACCCACTTTTTCTGGATTTTTTTGATTTCAGAAAATAATTTTTTTAATATACTCATCTAAAAAGAAGCTCTAAAGGAAATCGTTTCGAGAGCGCCTGAAACTGTTGTATTTTTAGCCCTTTAAGTTCCACATGTAGGAAGAAAATGCTTTCCACAAAATAAAGATCCGTGATTAAAGCGAATATTTATGTATATTACTTGATTTTCACTTCATTTATATGTCTTGATTATAAAAACTTACTCGTTTAGTTTGGACGATAGCCAAAATTCCAAATAATAAAACATAAAACAAGAAACTTGACTTCATTTTTAAATCAACTAATAAATTAAAAAAATGAAATTTTAAAACTATCATATTGGATAACACTAAACAAAATACAAAGAATGTGCCAAAACGTAATCACCAAATAATGTTTTTTAAAGAAGTTTCTGAAGTGAAATTACATTTCAGTCTGGAAATACAGAAAAATAGCGTTTACAGCCGTTTGTTTACAAACATAACTTTTGAAATTAAGATAACTTCGGAATTGAATTTTCTTTTTTCAGACATTTTGTTCAGCCATAAACATTTAAACGGTTTGGTTTATATAGTTGCGCATTGCCGACTGCCAGGTTTCCAAAAGTGGGTTATCATTCATCTTGATTAGTACCACAATTCTATCCAATCTGATAAAACAGCTAACTGAAACTTAAAGATTTAACAATTTCTGATTAATTTGATGATCAATTTGTATTTATTCAGGATTCATTCTAGCCTGCAGGGTTCTCTTTAGACAGCTCTACCAAAACCAAACAAAACTAATTTCTAATCAGTGAAGCGAAAAGTAGATCAGTCATGTAATTGTAAACAGAAATTATCTTTCTTGTTGTAAGAAATATTGAACGCCTTCCGCTGTATGCGGGCGTTTGGTGGCCAGCGGTATCACTTGACCCAGACTTCGGTTTTGATTTATTCACGGAACACATGGAAAAAATCTCTTTCTCTCTCATGAACACGGAATCGTACACATGTACAATAATATATAGTTGACGTTTAGAATGTATATATAATTGTCATAAAAATAATACAGTCAATCCTCATTCTCCAAGCAGAATTTATAACATGGTCCACCGAGCCGGATGCTGGTATGGTATGATATTATATAATTTTCTTTACGTTACATTAGTATAAAAGAACAACTTAGTTTAGTTTAGTGAATATCCTGCGGAGGATAGTTCATTTTATGATGTAAGACATTTATTTTTTTTTTTTGTTAAATTACGGCGTTTAAGGGTTTACAAAGCGTAAAGCTTCCGACGTTGGATATTAAAAATTTTTCTGGAGAACCAACTCAATGGAGGAGTTTTTGGGAATCGTTTCAGTCAGCAGTTGGTAAGAGAGCTATCACAGATGTTGAAAAGTTTAATTATTCAAAGGGTTATGTTGAAGGTAAGGCAGCTAGTGCCATAGCAGGGTTTGAGTTGACCGATGAAAATTACAAGGAAGCATGTAAGATTTTATTAGAAAAGTTTGGAAAGCCACACTTAATTATTTTGAACCACATGGATAACTTAATGCAATTGAAGCCGGTGAGTTCTAATGACGAAGTAAAACAGTTGAGGGCTGTTTACGACAAAATCGAAACTAATGCAAGGAGTTTACAGAGTCTTGGAATTAAACATGATCGATATGGAGTTTTATTAGTTTCAGTGATTTTAAACAAGGTGCCAGTTGATATAAGATTGTTGTCCCATCGTTGTTGGGAAAGGTTGAGAAAGTTGTTTGTTGGACGGATTCTATGATGGTTATTCTGCATGGTTGAAGGGCAAATTTGAATTAAAGCAGTTTGTTAGAAATAGAGTCACTGAAATTCTAAAACTAACCCATTTTTCAAATTGGAGACATTGTCCGGGAAAGGACAATCCGGCAGACTGGGTTAGTAGGGAGTTCAGATTGAACACGATTATTGAAGACACTACTTGGTGGCATGGACCTTATTGGTTACGTTTTGAAGAGGATTCATGGCCAAAAAGAGTGTTGAGTATTTCTCCTGACAATGAAAACGAAATAAGAAAGGAGTGTCATTTCAGGAATTTCTTCTTGATGTTCTCAGATGTGCGTCTGAGAACATCAAACTCTTTGAATGCCAAAACCGAAAAGCGATGCAACTCCATTGTGCATAATCTCTTCGTGTGCCTTTAAAACAACCAAGGTAGCCAAGTCTGACGTCCTTGGAAGTATTACCAATTCAATAACATTCTCGGTCCTTCCTTTGACCTTTAGTATTCCTTCAGAATCCTCAATAGTTCGTAAATTATGGCAAACCTCTTCAAACTTTTCATTCCCTTTCACTAATTCCTGACTTTTCAACCACCAAACCTTTTCTGCATCTCTAATTTCACTCAACTGCAAATGAGTCTTTATCCGTTCATTCCGTGATGAACGTCTACAGTTCCTACAGAACCTCAACACGTAACTCACTACTCTAACAAGCTTATCATAAGAACTAAACCTATCCAATTCGATCAATGTCTTTTCGGTTTTGGCATTCAAAGAGTTTGATGTTCTCAGACGCACATCTGAGAACATCAAGAAGAAATTCCTGAAATGACACTCCTTTCTTATTTTGTTTTCATTGTCCGGCTTCGTCTGTTCCAGACTCGTATTCGTCGGTTCCAGACTCGTATTCATCAGTTCCGGTCGTCTGTTTCTGACCTGTTTTCGTCAGTTCCAGTTTCGTCTGTTCCAGACTCGTATTCGTCAGTTCCGGTTTTGTCTGTTCCAGACTCGTTTTCGTCAGTTCCGGTTTCGTCTGTTCCAGACTCGTATTCGTCAGTTCCGGTTTTGTCTGTTCCAGACTCGTTTTCGTCAGTTCCGGTTTCGTCTGTTCCAGACTCGTATTCGTCAGTTCCGGCTCCGTCTGTTCCAGACTCGTATTCGTCGGTTCCAGACTCGTATTCATCAGTTCCGGTTTCGTCTGTTTCTGACTTGTTTTCGTCAGTTCCGGTTTCGTCTGTTCCAGACTCGTTTTCGTCAGTTCGTGATTCGTCCGCATCTGTCTCATGGACGTCAGTTCGTGATTCGTCTACATCTGTCCCCTTTACGTCATAATTGTCAAATTCAACCAATATGAATCCACGTCGGAAACCTCAGAAGCAATATCCACTGAGAAGTCGTTTCAAAAAACATTATTGTAATTAAGTAACTTTGTTAACTTCTGCCGGGGAGTGTAAGAAATATTGAACGCCTTCCGCTGTTCGCTGCCGTTTGGTGGCCAGCGGTATCACTCGACCCAGACTTCCGTTCTGTTTTTTTCACGAGACGCATGGAAACACTCGATACACGATATATACAAAAACTGTATTGTTTATAAAAATCAGAAAATAACCTTAAAATGAAGTATTATTTTAGAAAACTTTACCGAAGCAAATCTGTAATTAGTTTGAATCTGAAGTTCATGCAATCACTGTTTAAACTTAAGACTGTAGGGTACAATCTTTGAAATCAAAACTTATTTTCTCTCCCAGCCACTTCTTCACAGCGGTTTGGTTACTCAATCTTTTATTTTTCGAAGCAGTCTCTTTTGGAAATAGATTCCCCATGATGTCAAGTTGAGCAAAACACTTTGTGCTTTTAAAGCTTCTCTAGGAAACTTAGAATTACTAGATATTTGCAAGTGTAGGATCGGTTCTTAGTTTCACTTTTAGTTTTTCTTATTTTATATTTGTCGTTTTAGTGTTTTAATCTACTTATTTGTTTTAGGTTGGTGTAAATTAGTATTTTTTCTTTTTACCTACTATGTTAAACCAACTTTAAATAAATCGGAAAATCAAAAAAATAAAACATTTGCATTAATGAATGTCTACACTCTGCTACCCAAAAAAGAAAAGACCATCCTCATTTAAACAATCCTCGAGATTTTTTAAGAGGATTATATATGTGAATAGCCACAAACAACTCATTTCGCATTCGTGGAAGGTTTATCGTGACGTATATGAATTTTAAAAGAACTAATGTGTAGGAAGTTTTAATCTTGACTGAAAGGTTTGGTAATCTTCAGTAATGTCAAACGTAATGGGGATCGGTCATTGCAATTTTTGATCGTGAACAAGGAATTTCTAGTAACAAACAAAAGTTATCATTTGTTATCATTGTTATCATTTTTATTTTTAAAACAAAACCAATCCCCCGAACACTTCAAACTCACAAATAACAAAGGTGTTAATTCAACCAGTAATCCGACAAAAAATTACCTCGTTGACAAAGATTACAAACCAGACTTGCCAAATTGAACATCTTGAAAATAATCAGCTCGACAACAAAATGGTACATGAGATAAGGTTAAATAAAACAAAGGCTCAGCGAAGGAAGTCAACGCATAAAATAAAAACAATTTGAGTGAGATTTTATCATTTCAAACAAAGATAACAAAGATGACCAGCTTCATGACAGTCACTTTGATTCGCTGTTACGGAAACTAAAATGTCCTTTTTTCAGGATCAGGATAAGTTTTATATTTTTATAGAGTGTTTGAAAAGGGCTTCCTTGAGATTTTCTCAAAATGCTAAAAAAAACATTTTATGAAAATATTTAAGAAAAAAAGCGTTTAAGACCTTGCATTTATTAACGAACAAAACAAGTAAAATTGTTGCTATTATTAATTCTATTCAACATTTCAAAGTTTCGATCGATCAAAGTTTCATCCGAAAGTTTCGTAAATTAAAGTAGTTTAAGTGGGAAATGGACACCTACCTTCAAGAATTTATATCAGGAAAACGTATACAATCCACTGAAATGAGCGATAAACAGTTTGACGTGTTAACCAAGTAGCGGTACCTCGACTGTTAATATGCACTCATTTTCAAACTAAACCATAGAGTCAAATAATCTTTTTAACATGTAAACTGCTCCTCTTATAAGAAATGAATACTATTTAAATCTTAAAGCTTAAAGCATTGAAAATAAATTTTGATAAAGAATAAAGAAATCAATTATTCAAGTACTTAGCCTTTTTTTAGTATAGTTGTCGTGGTTACAATAACGTAATGTTTTCAAGGGTATATTAATTTTTGCAAAATTATCTTTTTTTTTAAAACGAACAAAATTATCATGAAAAAAATGAAAAAATGCACTCTTAAATATTATGGTGACAGTTTTTATAATAGAACCATTTAAAAAAAAAACATTATTGTGTGTCACAGCTTTTGAAATACTAATAAAAGTTAACAATAACATAAAAATCTTTGATTTATACGTTTTGGCTTAAAAAGCTCACGTTCTTTATAGGATTACGCGGATATTTTTTTTTTACCACCAAGTCATAAAAAGTTATTTAACATTCATCGACTCTCCAATCAATCAAAATGGTATATTGTATAGAAATAGAATCTACTTATCATTAAACTTAGTGCAAAAAATAAGCAAGGTATATTACGAATTAACTAACAACTTGAGTTATTAAAATCTTTACAACAAAAGTTCCACGGATTCGACAACAGCTAGTTTAAAAACCGGAGATCAGTTTCTTGTGGTACAAAAGTGATTTATTAACATTATGGTTATTACACTATGATCCTGCCAAAGAAATTCCTATTTGGCTTTGATAAGAAACACCTGTCGAAAAAATCTTCTTTTCTGCTATATTTTGTAGGGAATCTACAGAGAGTGACAACTTTAGTGATTGAAAGCGGGAAATGACACAAATAGCCTAATCATACTAGATCGTACGGTTAAACAAAAAGCCAATATAATGTCAACATCGCTCAGAATCCTTACAAATCCTTACAAATCCTTCAGAACCTTACGAAAGTCTTTCCTAGTTCCAAAATAACATCAAAAAAGAACATTGTTTCTCAAAAGCGAACGAGAGAGAACAAAAAAGCCTAATATTGATGAATGAATATTATTTTATTGAATATTTATTTCAATTACACCATTTTTAATGAGGAAATTACCAATGTTTAAAATGAATAATTTTCATACATACCATAAAAAATAAAATCGTGTTTCAAAATTCACTACAAATCAAGCTCTTTTTATGTCAGACTATATCTTTCCAGATCGATAGTCTTAGATTACATATCGGAAATAATAAAGACGATAATGTAATTTTTGTAAATTTATTAATATGCTTTATTTTTAAGCTATCATTGTCATTTTTTAATAAAAATCGAAAGCGTTAAAATTCTGTAAAGGTTTACCACAATAACTAATTAGCCAAATGAGAATATGATGGAAAGTTTCTTTTCAAAACCAAAATATACTTTTAATATACGAACTAAAATCTAGCAATAAATTATAATCTACAAATAAAATACATAAAATTATAAATTTTCTTTTAATTTTTAGTTCTGACAATTTATTGTTACCATTTATAAACAACCAATTTTTCCTAAAAAATTGAAACACCAAGCAACGAAAAATACTTGATAGAAATTAATTTCATATTAATATTATTTTGTATTACAATGCAGCATTTTAATGCATTGCCTTTCGTAAAGATTTCGTATGGATAAAATAAGTTAAAATATTATTTTTAAACTATTTTGAGAACGATAGAACAAAAAGACAAAATTGTAAATTAAAAGAAAAGCTATCGTTGTCTCGTTTTGTTAACGAAAGAGAGCACAACAATCTTGTTTTGAAGAAAATCCTTTGTAGGGATGTTTGTGCTGAAAGCTATACTTCTTCATCATGTCCAAAAAACTATGTTGCCTTAAGGTATGTATATAGACATAACATGTTTTTTTATTTTCAGTTTCCCCCTTTGAATAACATAAGTTCCTATAAGCAACTACCCCATTTATCTTGCAAACAGATTATGGTCTATAAGTTATAAGCTTGTATATATATTTCTAAAAGAATGTACAAAATATTTCTCATTTGTTTCTGAGATAAATAAGATGGTTGTTCAGGTGGTTGTTTATACTTTTCTTAACCTTCCTTAAAGATATATAAAGCATCGATAGCTAATCAATGATAAATCAGTGCATCACTGTTATAATGATAATAAACAATGAAATGATAAAAAATAATGATAATAAAACATTGAAAATTACTTAAAGGGGAATTAAGATCTTGAAATTGTGATGTAATTTTTTTCATTTTTGAATAGCTTATTATTCAACGATTCTAAAAAGGTATGTCGCACCAGTTATAAAGGCTTCAATGTCTCACATTAGGCTTTTGAAAATAGGCACATTTCTTAATGTGTGACGTCACTTTCACGCTACGAAAGAAAAACAAAAGAAAAATGTAGTATTATTTACACCATAGTCACAAGAAAAAAACTCTAGTCTGGAAGTGAACAATAGCACTATTGATTTCCGCGAGCTAACTTGAAAAAATCGAGTCTAGTCCACTCGAGGGGGATATAATACAGAGGTGAGATGTGGTACATTTGTAAAGAGGTTGTTGATATGTTTGAAATTGTTGAACAGAAATTTGCAAATGCGACAAAGACACATGTTTCCAAAATAAACTATAAACAAATGATTCCGGAAATTATGAAAAATATATATAACATTCAAGTTTGCATTCAGGAAAATAAAGGAACTTTAATAAAAGGAAAAGGCTAAATACCAGGATCTTCAGGGAATCTTTGCTTGATTGCCATATTTTGTATTGATTTTCAAACTTATTTTCTTTTTTAATATAGAGATTTTGATGTTTTAAGAACTTTTGAGTTTCATAGAAGTTTTGTAACTTTTGTTATTTTTCATACTTCTTACGTTTATTATTTTCAAAAAAAACACCAAGATCTGAAAATGAAATTGTTGTTTTTTTCTCATTTGTGAATTTAAATTCCCCTAAATTTAAATTATTTCATCATTTGCCAAATTCTTTCCTTAAGGTACACACGGTTTGTTATATAAAAAACCGTAGGCTAAGATTTGCTAAAAAGTAAATTATTTTAAAGATAAAATTTAAGAAATTTTAGTCTCAAAATGACCAAATTTTAAGAAACTCAAGGCTCAGCCCATTGCTTAGATTTCAATAATTTAAGTATGCACAAAAATTAAAGCCAATCATATAGAAAGCCACAATTTTCGTAGTGTAATATTTAATATAATATAGTAAACAATATGGTAGTATATAATATTACCCAAATAAATTATAAACAAATTGAAAAAGGGAGAAAAATCTACCTGAATACAAAAAATACAAAATAAACACTTTAAAAATTAAAACTATTTGATCTTTTGCTTTTTCAAAAAAGGAGTCACTGACATATTGAAATCAATACTTTCAGTAGGACGGACACTTCCATGAATAGGCGTGACATCAAATTGATTTTTGATACGTTTATCATTGAACAGGGTATCTTTCACATTTGGGTTGTCTTTTCTTCTTCTAATATCTCTTTGACGTCCAAAATAGTTTTCAATGTCATCCTGACAAAATTTTTCTGACAAGACATAGTCATATCCATTGTTCAAGAGATACAGAACAATTTCTTTGAGCGAGTAGATAGTCATTTTTAATCCTTCCTAGGTCTGTGTTGAAAAAAAACATGATATTTCTGTTGGTAGTTGAAAAAGCTCTTTTCCTCTCCAACCCATACTCCATGTCCTCATTGTAGAGATCAACAATATGCTGCCAAAGTACCTTAAGGGAAGAAATTGTTTGCGGAAGAAATTTGTGCGGAAGAATTTTTGCGGAATTTAATTTTGCGGATTTTGCCCTAATCCACAAAAATAAATTCCGCACAATTTTTGAAATTTTTCATTCGCAAAATAAATTCCGCAGAATTTTATCCGCAAAAGTTATTCTGCAAAACTTTAAACTATTTAACTAACTTTTTTTTATATTGTTTCATCTTAACAGATGAAAAATAGGAGTTATACCATTAAATCTTCTCTTTTAAATTAAATTTTGTATATACCTTACTAAATGAGGAGTTTCCCCAAATTTCGATTTAACTGAATTTCC
>JAUEKX010252571.1:0-10065 GCA_031834005.1 Dendronotus venustus
AATGTGAGTTTCTTGTAAGGAAAGTCACTCAAATTCAACATCAAGCTTTAATACAATTAACCAAATTAGCTAACAAATTCAGGTTTCCTAATTTTATCTTTTTCATATTTATTTATTTATTTATTTATTCTTTGTTTAACGTTGGAGTAAATAAAAATAGTACGAGTACTAATAACTTCCAACATACACTTAAAATCATAAACAAAAAAAAATTATTAAAAAAAAGTCTAAAATTTAGTTGCAACTTTTGCATTTGCAGTAAATTCTGTAACCTTTCAGTTTACTTTTGAATTTAGACAAGGATATCTCTGGGAGATGATTCCAGGCTAGTGCACCACGAAAGTCCAAGGAATTGATAGCACGCATAGACCTTGCACGTTGAATGATGAGAGAAGGTCCCTGCCTAAGATTGTAAATTTCCGGTTTTAACACAAAGAAATCCCACATTAATTCAGGATATAGATTGTGCAGAGATTTAAAAATTTCAGTAATCAGTAATTGGAGGTTTTTCGAGTGGACTGTAATGGAGTTTGACGACCTTAAAAGCTCCTCAAAAGAAGAATTGAATTGCACATAGAGCTTTATAATGGGTTTGTCGATTAAATTATGAGCCATCTTACTACAAAACATCCACACCAAAGGACAATAGTTAAAAGAAGACATGATATAAGCCATATACAAATGATCCGTCTGATTTTGCGTCAGAAAACTTCTTATCTTCATCAAAGCCTTTGATTTAGAAGCGGCTTTCAGAGATATCTGAACCAGAAACATATGGAGTGTTATCGTCAGCAAAGTTGCAAATATTCTCATGGACCGCGAATAATAAATCATTAATAAAGATATTGGAAATGATCGGTCCCAGAACAGATCCTTGTGGACGACCACTCAAGAAACTCTGAAAGAGATTAAGAGCATTAGTCCCAAATCCATAAGCTGCCTTTTTAGCTATTAAGAGATCATGGGGCAGACAGTCAAAGGCTTTAGAAAGATCCATTAGTACTGCTCCTACACTTCCAGCAGTATTCAAACAAGGCTGCTACTTGCGAATCATGTTAATGAAAGAGTATTGCGTCCTGAAAAATTTGCGAAATCCACAGAGAAACTTGGATAACCAGTATTAATAAAAGGTTCGATTTGCTTCGCCATAAGCCTTACAAACGTTTTTGAAACAACCGGTAACAGACTAATGGGCCTATAATTAGCCTTATTTGTAGTACTGTTTTTCTTATGGACTAAGATAATATCGGCTTTTAGTTCACTAGGAAATGTTCACCTGTCAATAACCCAACTATTAAAAATGGAAGTTAAAACATCAGCGCACTCAAAAGCAGAAAGTTGTAGAGCTTTAGTGGAAATAGAACCACTGACTGATTTACCAGGATTAAGGGAAGTGATTTCTTTAAAAACCATATCTTTTGTAACTGCTTTAAACTCAAATAAAGGATTTATGTTAGATCTTTCTTTGATAGCTAAAATTGATGGATGTGCAACATATTTGGTAATAGCAGATGATATAAAATCAGGGTCACTTACAATCAATTCTGGGATGATTGGAATATCAAGACTGTCAGTAATTCTATTAAAATATTGATTGCAAATAAAAGCAAGTTCATCTTCATTGCTAACAACCTCAGTACCTTCAACAAGAAGAATTTTTTCCTCACAGTTATTTTGTTTATTATCAAAATAAGGCTTAACTGCTTTCCAAAAATAGTTAGAGCTATTGATGGTATCTGTGAAGTAAGCTTTCTTAGCTTGACGATTCATGTTTACAGTTTCCTGAAACAAGCAAGATCATCAGGATGTTTTGTTTTATTTGCTATGTTTTTTCAATTTCGAGCTCTTCATGATAGCCTTCCTGAGATCTTTAGTCAAATGCTACTTGTTATTACCACGAAGAAATTTAGTTTTAGTAGGTGCATACTTATCTAGAATGGTGGCAAAAATATTTTCAAAGTTGGCATAGTTATTGACATTACAAACTAAGTGACGAGATAGTTTAAATCTAAATAAATCGGCGTCAAAGTTCTTCCACTTTCAATAATGAAGAATAATCTTACGTGGTAATTTTTCGTGTTTTCAGCATCGTAAAAATTAATAAATGGTGATCCCTTAACCCAGTTTCAAAAATCCCATCAGTTCATTAAAGAGTGTTTCCTGTTGGAAATAATCAAGTCAATACAAGTTCTTGATTGAGATTTCTAACAGACAAGGAGGAAAGGAGGAATATATTATGTGCTTGTCAAAGATTGGGGTGGTTCTGCTTTCAAAAATAGCAGAAAAATCAATTCAAAACGCACATTTACGTTAATCACTCGACTATATCAAGAAATGAAATCTTTCTCTTTTTAAGACTTAGAATTTGTAGCATGTAGAAGATGATGGAACAAAAGAAGACAAAATACAAGAAAACAGAATAAATTTGAAGGTGATTTTGTCCTGCTAAGGGAAATAAGGTTTCAGCAAATTCATATCATTCGTAGATGAACAAAATTAACTAAATCGCCTAAAGTATGACAGAAGTATGTGTTTCATGAGATGAAAGAGAGACACTACTTAGGAAACTAGCTAAATCATTGAGTTGAAAGAAAGGAGGGATTGACTAAGCAAGTATTGATGTGTTGAGGCCCATATTAAAGAGGGCTAGGTTTCCTTTTGAATGATAACTTAGAAGTTTTGACACATATTTAATTCAAAAAGTCTGCCAATTAAAACAATTAAAGCTCGTAACAAAATGCTTAACTCCTTTAGGACAAAATAAGTATTTTCAGATGTTTTAAAAGAATAAATATAAGATAAAAAACTTTGAACGGAAATAAATAAATAGAATATGTTGTTAGATGCGTGCTATCTTATTAGGTCTAAATATGTTTTATATATCTATGTCCGGTGCTTTAAAAATGATAATACAAATGTGAACGTACAATGCGGAGTAATACAGCAGTCGATTCTAAAAGTACAGATCTAACATAGAGTGTAAAAAAGCATTCTAGAAGCTTATATTGTCAGCTTACACTGTTGACGAAATTTACATCCATTTTCATTCGACGGAAATCTGATTACCAACAATTACACCCCCTGACAAGTGATTAGAATTCACACTGTGACGTCACAGGTTGGTCATTAAAAATGTTATCATCCTTTTTGTAATTAAATGAGTTTTGACAATTTCCGATTGTCGGCTTTTACCTCTGTTTTTCTCAACACAATTAAAAAACTGTAGTAAAGCATTACCATCAGCAGCATCATTAGGTTCACGACTACACAGTTTTTTTTATAAGAATTCTTTTTATAAGAATCATAAGCCTTAAAATCATCAAATTTTAAGAATTCTTTAAGGAATTCTTTCGGAGAAAAATTAAGAATCATGAGGCTCGTCTCGATTTATGTAATAAATTAGCTTTATACTAATTGTTTAGCTTTGAGGCGATTGCAGGAAAACCTTGATTGACGTAAGCAGAGATCATTATTTGAAGGTACGAATAATTCATTTGAGTTATAAGGTAATTCTCCTTTTTCCTATCTATTGAATTTTATCGTAAGAAAAGTTCAAAAAGTTAAAAAGTTAAAAAGCTCACGAAGAGAGATATTTAATTCAGTCGAATTCTAAACTAGAAAGCTAGCCAGTTTTCGTTCGTGGCAAATACAGGAAAATTAGATCAATGCTAAATATGCAAAATCGCAGGACGAGATTGTTTTTTATATCATCTGTGACAAGCAAAAGATTTCAGAAAAATGTAAAGTTTAAAAAATAAAGAGTACTTGCTTACAAGTTTGCCGGATTCCTATGGTCACGGTAGTACAGACAAGAGAAGAAAAAACTATCGGGTGTAAATATTGCCAAGGGTAATTGTCCGACATTCCTTTTTTATAATAGTAGCTTTGTATCTTTGCTAATTATAATATTAATGCAGTGCAAAAGCACAAACTGTTTCAAACAAACTTATTTATTTATTTAACTTATTTATAAAATATTTATACAGGATTGTCATTTCAGTATAAACATATTTACAAATATTTAGAGTACTGCTTTCCAAATGAGTCCTGTTCGAAAGTTATTTTGAATTATACATTTACCATTAATTAATTTTTTAACCTAAATCCTTTTTAAACTCGTTTCATGATTGCAGTGACAGGTGAAGAGTTGAAAGCACGTTAAATAACCAATAACCGAACATCAAAAATGTTATTAAATTAATCGGCCAATTTTGCTTTATTGTCTAAATTTTCTGCAAACAGTAAAAGTGTGTCACTTATTTTTAACAGGCTGAACCGAGGTTTCAGCTTTTCTGACGTGCATATATATATATATATATATATATATATATATCGAAATGCATGTTCTTAAATAAAAATCACAATAAAATTTATAAGCAATTATTTGTGTTTCATCCTGAAGATTATGATGACATTCATAAAGATTTCCCGGGAGATGATTTTGCAATATTACAAGAATGTCTACCTCCATCATCAAGTAGAAACAAACGTCACACTGTAACATAAATCTAATTTTACACTTTTCGTGTATAAATAATCATAAAAGTAAACAATTGGGATGACATCCTTCGCAAAAACACAATTGGAAAAAAGTGCAAAACATGCCAAAATTTTATTTTCGAAAAGAAGGAATTTTCAAACGTGCAAATTTATGTTGCCATGTGATTGGAAATCAGTTTGGAAAACAGAATGGCATATATTTAAGCATTCATGCAGTGTCTACATTATTATCTACCCTAACCTGGATTATCGGTGCGGGTCACACGCTTTTCTTATTTTAGTATTAGTTCCGCATAACCGCATATATTGCTACCATTTTTAAGATAACATAGCTACATTTGGAACAACGGATTAATTATAAAAGATTTCACAGAACGTAGATTAATATTGAAGTTTTGAAGAGAAATTTTGAATTAAGGTCTTGAGCAAGAAACGTGAAGCAGGGCTCCGCTTTCATAGCTACCGCAATTTTTTTGTCCACGCAGATAGTTTTTACTTATACTGGTTAGTAATCTAGAATAGTTAAAAAAAGTTTTTAAATTGCACCTTTCTAACTTTTAATGGCAATAAGCTCGTATAACATAAAAAAATTAAAGGAGAAACGCCTCTAAAAGTTAATGCAAACATCGTAGCTCGTAGGTTGTTTTTTTTACCAACTTGGTTAATGCCATGTCTTGGTTGATCGTAATAAAAAATTTAAATATTATTATTTCATTAGGATATTTAACGATTTTTAAATGGGAATAAAAACACAAAAGTCTTTTTAAGAAGCCAAAGACAAAGTTTGAAATGTAACTCTCTCATCTGTGATTTTAATGAAAAGAAATTAATAAATCATCTTTATTGAAACATACAAAACTCGATTATAACATAGCACATAATATCTATCTGTCCTTTGCTTGACGACAAACACTTTTTTACCAAATGCTTTTCATTTAACTCACAGATCAAGTTAGAATCACCATGCAAAATATATAGCATTATTTTTCAAAGAGCAAAATAACAACTGCTTAAGTCAAAGGTGTTTAATTTTTCTTTCTCAACACAGCTTGAGTTGGCGAGAGGCTAGAAATAATTTTTTACAATAAAATACTTTGGCAAAGGAGCTATAACAGTTTTAAATTAAGCATTTAATAAGCTGCACTGGTTCACTAGTCACCATGCCCCAAACTAGTTTAATGAAAAAATTAATTGAAGGTGCGGAAGACTGAGAGGGAAAACAATTATTCTTGAGCCAAAATAACTGTCGGTAAGGAAAACAGTGACAAAAAAGAAAAGGATGAATACGTTTCAGGTTGTTTATTTGCTTTATAATAGGATCATTTGTTTATTTTTCTTCTCTGTTAATACGTCATAGTTTGACCTATTGGGCTTGTTTATATGTACATATCTGTGACATGCATTTTAAGTTCACAAAAATAAACATTTGTATCAAAATAATGAAATGTAACTCAATACGAACTTGACGATGTGAATTTCATGAAGGAAAGGTTTTGATATCCGGTGTGAAATGAACAAAAAATGTTTGCAAACAACTGCAGCAATGTCGGAAAAAACTTAATATAATATAAATTTTACTCCAGTTTAATGTTGTTTGTCGCCCAACTTTTTTGCCACTTTTTCACTTTCAACAAGTGTTGAATATGCAACAAAGGTTTTGTTTGAAAAATATTTCGTATATGCCATGAATATCATTCAAAATCTCAAAAAGGAATTACAAAGTTGTCTACAACATGAATTTTGAATTTTTGCCAAATTTCTTTTGGGTGTGAAAAATTTGTAATTCTCCCAATGCTAACTCAAGTGTTGTCACTTGAAAATATTTATTGCATTTGTTTGCAATTTTTTTATTAATAAATCTCGAAATATGGGACATAATGTAACAGACTTAAAGATCGGCGCAAACTTGTGTGTTTAATGAAGTATTTAATGCATTGGAAATGAACAATAATTTCGAAAAGTCTTTACAAAATTCTTCGGAGAAAGAGAATAAACACATTTTACAACTAGTTTAAAAATTTTAAACTATTTTATTTAAAGAAATTGATTACTTGGATAAGATGTAGAAAATTTAGTCTGATGAATTTATTGTCCAATTCAGAACTGAATGTGAACTCAGGGAATCAAAATCTTTATACGTGCATGTACAAATTAGAATAATACTCCGTCTCTCATCATATACTATCCAAATAACTGTAAGTGATAATCAGTTATAAAATGATAAGCTATTTCCATATAAAATTTCTACTTTTAAAAATACAATTATGGGTGTCCATAATAATAAGAAGCCACTTTGGTCAATCTTTTTTATACGCATCGTATATTTCAACTAGAGGGCCATTGAACTACTCCAAACTAAACTCAACTACATTATCGTGGAATTATAAAAAATAGAATACTAGAATGTCAAATAATTAAGCGAGAATAACGAAATAACGCGCGAAATTCATCTTTTTGTACTACAAGTTTCATGCATATAAATAAAGTAATTCACATCTTACAGCAACTGTATCCTGTATCTTGGTAACCATTGTTGTAGGCTGACCATGAATATTCTGGTGTCATCGGATACTCATCATAAATTGCTGTTGTTTTGTATGGGGATGCTAGCGGTGATGTTTGGGTTGTCGGAATAAGTGTCGTCCATGTGTCGTTGCTTCGGGTGTAATCCATCATTTTGTCGAACCTACATAAAAATGTAAAATGTTGTTAGAGAGAACTTGTAGCTATAGAATTAAGTTCCAATCGGTATTCGAAACCATCAAGTAAACTGTTGAGCCTGTTGAGCGAAATACACAAAGTATTAGGAAAATTTCAATGGTCCAGATAAATTAATCAAAAGTATCCGGACCTTTGGAAAAACCAATTATTTCGCCTTTTTTTTATCCTACATATGAATGCTTCATCTTATTGAATATCTTTACGATCTCAAATTATACCGCTAATAATAAAGCAAATAAACTTGAATTTGGAAAGACTTTTTCAAATTTGAAAAGAAAAGAACAAACTTTTTTGATGTTGGTACTTTTTGGTTATCTATATCAGATTAATAATCTGTTACACTAGTAGTTGAAAAAAGAAAGAAAAACAACTAAGAATTGTCAATATTATGTTAAAATTAACATACTAGATAATCTAAAAACAACTTTAACAAGTTATGCTAGCATTCATTTTTTTCAACACTAAGGAGCGGTTATGAATGATAAGTTGATAAGCGAAAGCACTAATGGATCGAAAAATTAATACTTCCACCGAACGTTCCACAAATGCTCAATGATATTGGGAAAAACAATTTTACTTATTAAATGGAAACGTTTGTCTTCATACCTTATTTTAGCTTGTTAGGCTAACAACATCTGTTTAGGTTAACTTCTATGTCAGGAGATTCACCATTCTATGTTTACACATCCTACGACAAATTTTCAATTTTCAATTTTCTAAAATCAAATTATTTATATAGATCAATACCGTTTAGGGTATTTGTATTTTACATTATAAAAATAAAGACAGTTTAAGTTGAACCAGTAGTAACCATACAGAATATACTCTAACACCAACCATACAGAATGCACTCTAATACCAACAAATATATGCCACATAAATCTATCCCAAGGTATCTCCAACACCAAGGATGAAATCACACTGTATTTTTACACGTTTTCACTTCATTCCATTTTTGTACCAAACCAAAAATGCTAACCACAAAAAAACACAAAAACAAACTAGAAGAGTATTCAAAGTGAAGTGCTCTGTTATTATACCATTTGTTATTTTTTATCAATTTACTGTAGTCTACACTGAAGAAACAACAGATTTAAAAAGGTCTATGATTTTTAGGCGAGTTTGGATCTAAAGGATTAGCATTCTTGTTTAAGCGTAATACAGAAGCAGCCTTTTGGTTATTATTTGGTTATGTAAATTATCTGTTCTGGAACTGCCAGGAAGCGCAAATGAGGCATTATACAAAAAAATATATATATTTTGCTGATCACGCCATAACTTTTCTAGTGAAGAGGAAGACTATTTTTGATAAAGTAGGAAATCGGTCAATGATATGCTAACCTCCAGGGAGTTCTTGGAAAAAAATGGGATGATTTAAGGAAAAGCGATCAAAACTCGATATGTTAAGAGCAAAAAACAAATTAAATTTTTGACCCATTTCTATTCTGTTTAATCTACTGTATTCAGGAACAATAAATCAAAACAGTAGACCATTTTGAAACAAGAGGAATTTGAAACATAACACCAAGCTAAACAGAGCAGATTGTTATCTTTCTTATTTCGTCATGTATAGGTGAACAATATAATGTTGGATGGTCAGGCAAAGCGTGAGGTGAGGGGAGATCTTATTACATCAGAATAAAAAGCTATACACAAACCATTTTCAATATTTGTTTACTTTTGCAAAAAGTATTATTATTATCATTATTATCTACGAATATTTACAAACAAGATAGACATTCAAAAATATGTATAAAAACTACAAAATTTCTGTTCTTCCATGGGTCCTGCGGAAGGAAAAATATAGCTATAGATAAAGTAAGAGACTAGACTAACTGAAAGGTAAAGCTAGGCTAAACGAAATAAGCGAAAAGACTAAGCGAAAAAATATAGACTCGACTTAGATATAGACTCGACTATCAACGCATTATCGCTTTATATTATCATTTATTTTGTTTTCTTTTTATTCTGGGTTTTCATCTGTATAAAAGATCTACGTACGTTCATTCAACTTTCCAAATTCAAACTTAATTTTATCATCGTTATATATACGTATACGCAAGCGATAAGAATTTGAGCAAAATTTTTTCGTAAGCAATCTGAAAGGAGCCAATGTATATTGAATTAAAATCAGAGAATATTTCAATAGACGCAGTTCAGCCGATTTTGACCTATTTTTAAATTCACAAAAAAGTTAGACCTCCAGGGGTTTAAAAAGTTGTTCAAATTACACGAGTTTTCTTAACTATAGTAAACTCTACTTTTGAAGTTTGAACTCTCAATCTTCAAACTACTTATCAAAAAACCTTATACCCCAGATATTTTGAGTCCGTTCATGACGACACCAAAATTTTAAATTGCAATATCTTTGATAAGGGAAGTGAGAATGGTTGGCCCCCCAATAATTTTTTCAAAATACTTTTTTAGAAAATTGTTCAAAAATCAATAATCTTCATTTTTAGTGTTGCGGAAGCTAACTCTCAGTGTGCTTATCCTTCTCCTTCTTGTTGTTAATCAAAAAACGCGACTTGTATATATTTTTTATCATTTTGAGCCTTGCATTCGTTTAAGAACACGGCCGACGAATCCATGTCTCCCCACCTTTTTCAAAGTAAAAAATATTTTCATCTGCTAAGAAAAGTAAAAAAGCTGTTAAAATACTACACCACGTTTATATTTCAGCTATTTATTATTGTGTTACTACCTTAAGGGAAAGTATTGTTTGCGGAAGAAATTTGAGCAGAATTTATTTTTGGCAAAATCCGCAAAAAATAAATTCCGCACAATTTTCGAAATTTTTCATTTGCAAAAGTAAATTCCGCAAAATTTTATCCACAATAATTT
>JAUEKX010252681.1:0-10065 GCA_031834005.1 Dendronotus venustus
CGCAAGGAGGTCTTTATTCAAAATGTGACGCAGCGTGATGAAGGGGGGGGGGGTTGGTACACGAAAAAAAAGAAAGCTTGTCTTAAGAAACAATCGCAATCTTTATTTACATTCTGACTTAAAGTAAAAGAGGAGTAGAGAAAATATTCATGAACAACCCAATACCAAAATAGAAGAGATTGAAGACATCTGACAATACCGAAAAGAACAAGAAGCAAAGTGGTATTCTCTTGAAGAAGACATTTAAAAAGATTATTTTGATTGGCTAAAATGATTTGGTTGTTGTTTCTCGTGCATCTATTGAAGAGGGTGGGGTAGATACTATATCTTTAAACGCCTTTGCTTGGACAATAGAATAAAGACTTTAGCAGGGATAAGAATTTTTATTTCATGCATTACAGGTACTTGCAGTAACCGAATGGCTGCACAAAATGCAAAAACTGCAGTATCTTATTACAAATGAAGAAACCATTTTTGGATTGACACATGACTTAAATTTGGTGGCATCAGTTTTGACTATAAAATGTCGATCAAAAGTAGACGATCCAAAAGAGAAACTACTTCACCAGTTGAAGCAAGTATTAAAAGGTATTTGTTTGTTATTTCATGCGAATGCAAATGTTTATTGAATTGACTTTAACAGATTGTAAATATAAAACTTCTGCTATTGCAAGACTTTACTGTTATTATAATATCATCTTCACGCTGTATTATTTAAATTTCTCTATTATTTTAGGACCATAACAGCACTTATGCGGTAAATTTAGTAAGGAATAGTAATTTGGCGTATTGTATAGGTATAGTTGGAACAGTAGAGGTAGCAGATGAAATTTGAGCTAAAGTTTCTTTAGGGGAATTACCTTGCGAGTTGCATTGTGTGTCATGTCAATGAGAAAGGTTTGTAAATTTTTGGGCAATGTTATCATATCTTCAATCTTAATAAAACTACAAATTTTATCTATAAATACAGAACAATGCTGACAAAGGAAATAATTGCAATATGGTCTGTTGGGACGTTGCATAATGCTATAAAAAATTACAAATAATTTTTTCCAAATTTTCAAAGGTTTTTGTTATAATAGATGAGTACTATCAAATGAAAATAAATGGCTGAGAAAATCATCAATAAAATAATTACTTTTCATTATAGCAAAATATACCTTTGAATATCGATGTAGTAAGGAAAAATATTTACACAAAGCGGCAAGCGGCAAAACAGCATAACCACATTCTCAAAATCTTAAGCAGCCTCTACTATACTATGAAGTAAGTAAATAAACAAATAAAATAAAATAGTCTAATACTGCCATACAAAGTAAAATTAACGCAAAAAAGAAGTTTTTAATTAAGACCGTAATTTTGGTGTTAGACCGTGATGAGACCGTACTCCGTAGACCGTCAAGTTATTAGACTTTTTTATATGAGACCAGAGACCGTCGAATTTGACCTATTATTAACAAAACTCTCTCTACTAGTTTAGAAGTTGTCTTCCGAGACGGGTGTGTTTTATCAACGCTATTTCTACTCGTATCTACGCCAATGGAGGATTTCAAACTGAGATCGTAATTTATATGTAGACCGTGATGAGACCGTACTCTAGACCGTCAGATTATGAGACTTTTCAGTATAAGACCGTGTGAAGTATGTTTTTCTGTCTCATTAGATTTTATATTAATGTCTTTTTCGACTCATATAAATTTTATCCTCCGTTTTTAGGTAATTAACTAGTTAATCGTTGATTACGATTACATTGAAGTATCAAACAATCGTTATTTAAAGTTATCGAGTCGTACATTTATTCCGTGTCGCTTTCAAAGAAGAAGATTTTGGTAGAATTTCTCCTCGTTGTTTCCATCCATTAAAGTTCATTTCCAGTTGTGACGGTGGGTATTTCTCAACTTCTATTTACAACTCGTTTCCGAATCTGTTTGAGAGAGAGAGTGCAGTTTGTGAATAAACTTTACCAATGTTTTCTTTGTCATCAACTTCCGCATAAAGTTCGCAAGTTGGTGGTGTATGGACCGTGTGATTCCGGCAAGTCTTCATGGGCCAATGTATTTTTTGGATTGATGCCGAAAAATAAAATAGCTTTTCTGACGAAAGAGAAGAACTTTGGTTCTTCGATGATATCTGACAATACGGAGCTGTAATACGTAGATGAATGGTGTAAATAGATGCTCTCGTCAGATTCGATAAAAACGCTCTTTCAAGGGGGATTTTTTGCACAGTCCGTGAAACACGAAACGCCAAGAATGCAAGCAATGTCCGCAGGCATTTTCATGACATGCAATGAGCTACCGAACTTCGGAGAGGAGCAAGCTTATAATGAGGCAGCTCTCTGTCTTTGAAACCAAACCACTTGAAAGTCATTGTCCAGAAGCTCCGAGCTGGATCAAAGCGAATGCAATTGAGTGTCTTGTCTTTCATTAATTCTAACATTCACTTGGTATTAAAAGAAGAAAGGTTCTATGAGTTGGAAATGGAAAAAGATGCTCACGCGAGGCTAAACACCTTTTCTAAAAATGTAGTGAGGGAAATTCAGTCAACTTCACTTCTGGAGATTTAATTTCGATTAGAAGAGAACGAGCGTGACACTACTACAGCAAAAGAACTCCATCGAGAGATCTAAACCTGCCAGTCATCACTGCAGAAAGAGTCGCCAAGGATAGGGTTGCATGGAAGAGACTGACGGATGGCAATGGGGCAAGGATCCTGAGAGGATTATGCATCTAAGTCAAGTAAGTCAATAATACACTTAGAGATAAAAATAAACTTCATTATTGTATGATGAAATCAGTGAAAATAATATTCTTTTTATTTCATTTTCAGCAGAAGCAGCAAACGTCAAATTCAAAGAAACTACAGAAGTAGACAAGAGTAAAGTACATATAGAATGTAAGAAAACGATCGAGATGTTTCAGGGTTTTTTTTAATGTGATATATTAAATTGTATGAAACCAAGCAATATTTTATTGTAGCTATTACAGCAACAAGTTCCAACAAAGTTCGGCCAAGAAAGAGAATGCGAATCATTAAAGATAGCAGCGATGAGGAAATCGGTAAGTTCATCTCTAACCTTTTGATCACAACATTAAGAATCTAATGAATTGTCAATTCCCCAATTGACAGTTTCATCTATCACTTTTATGAATCGCTTTTGTAGACCCAAAGTAGTATTTGACCAAAAATGGTAAAGAAACTAAGTTGCTGCATCTAAATAAAGACTCAGACAGTGTAAATATAGATTTTGGTAAGTTAATACACCAATTCTACTGGTTTTGTAATAGTTTGATGATTGTGGTGGTGGTGGCGAATGAGGTGGAGAGAGAAAAGAGCTGCTGCATGGTAATTCACTTGAGCTATTGCTATTGGCTTTCTGCAGAGGATGCTGGATAAGTTCTCTCGTCTTTGATTTTATTTGTGCTGTATATCCAAGTTTTAGTGATGGATTAGGATTTCACACGTAGGTATGCCATCAACAAAATGCTCACTACAAACTCTGTTACTGTCACATGGCATCCAAGCAGCTTTTTAACAGTTTGTCTTTTCAAAAGTTCAATCCACTGTTTTCTTTTCTCTCTAATTTCTCTTTATTGAAGGAAACATATACATCTGAAAAGGGGGCTAACAAACCGAATCTCGCCATCTTTTCAGTTTATATATGCTGTTAGTACATCCAACAACAGCACAGTTCTATATAAAGTTACGCCATGGATGTTGAATGGCGTCATTTTTAACACCTATGCTGTCTTTAGAATTCAAAACTTTTATAATTAATTAAAATTTGACAGTCTCACGGTCTCACACAGTAATGTCTCATTATATGACGGTCAAACTCAAGGTCTCATCACGGTCTCAACCCAAAAGGATGGTCTATATAGCTTATTTATATATAACTATAGGAGCTTTTTGTCCAAATACTTCTTTTTAAAATTCATCTTTAGAATAAGATAGAGTTTGATTTTCACGGCTTTTTTGACTCGCATGATGTTGCCATTTGAAGATTTCATTAAGAAAGAAACTTTTCAAAAGCTGGTTGTTTACATTACAGATAAACATTAGAAAGGCCTGGTAATCACTACAAAAAACCATTGTAAATATATATTATCATAAACTATGAAATTTTTTGAATACCCTAGAATCTGCTCGCATGCGCAAGGAATCTCTTGTTCTTAAAGAATGGAACTTGAAGTCAGTGTCTTTGAGAATTAAAGCCCATTTCCGCTCATACTTTCGTATGCCTAATTCTAAATATTTATCTTCCTCGGGAGAAAACTTTACATTCTTTAAAGGTTTCTTTGTTACTAAATTAACTTCTTCCTTTTTGACAAAAATTTTCGGGAATGTTTCTTTTTGTAGTATACCTGTGCTACATTCGAACTGTGCTTTTGATCTTCAGATACATATTCCTGTAAAGTTAGTCTCTCGCTACTTTCAGTCTCCACTATTTGGCGATAACGCGTGGGATTGATGTAATTACTGATTGCTTGATGAACTAATATTCCATTGCTGTAGTTAAAGATTGAAATTGTGTCCAATTAGTTGACAATAATAGATAATTACATTGAGGATTTAACCGTGAGCGAATGTCTTCTAAAACTTTATAAAGGTTTATCAATTCCATATACTTCGCAGAAGTTTTGAACTCCGTTTGGTCGATAAACCTTTATTACCTTTTGCTTTATCAATCATACTAACGGTAAGGTAGTGATAAGTCATTGGACGAGAACATTTTACTCGCAGGAACAATAGTGACGTGACAAATCGAATGCAAAACACACTTTTGTAGTACAGTCTTGTATTCCTTTATATGATTTATTACCTCCTCCATTTCCTCAATTGTCGCCCAACTGTCTCTGGCTATCAGTGCTTCTAAGTCGAGATTTCTGTTACATTCTAAGTCTTTCTTTTTGCGTAAGTTTACTTTGGCTCGTCTCAAGTACACTTCAGTTACTGTAAAGCATCTCAAAGTTTTATCAGTGACGCCATTAGATTTTTAAAAATGTACCATGTCTATAATAGCTTTCGCGTAATTCAATGAGGCAGATGAACTCAGTTTCCACTTATCCTCTAAAGTTTGTAAAAATTTAATGATTACTGAAGCTGAACATAAACAACAATCTACATATTCTTAGCTCAGTCGATTATGATTGTCATTTTCACCAAGTGCTTCCATAAAAAACTTCATTGTTCTTTTCCCAATTTGTTTTGCTTCCTTTTCAGTCCCTCTCTCCGTAAGACGTGCAAAGCCATTTCAAAAAGTCAAATCCAATGTCCTCTTCCAGAGAAAATGCTGGCTTCTTAGCTGTATATGCTTTTAATTTGACAGGCTGATTTCCAATATCACCATACCAATGGTGATTATTATCAATATGCTTTCTCAACCCTCTGCTGCTTTTAAAGTTATCGTGTAAACATAGTTTTACCGGACAGCTATAAAAATTCTGGTCATTTTTCTGAACGACTAGCTTTCGTTTACTATGAGTTGCACCATCTACAGCTTTCCAATTGACATATAAGCTTTGACTGTGCTTCATGGTCCTTTCTAGACAACTCTATGCACAAACATAACTGAAATGTCATTTTTATTTGAAAAATAACCAAGAAATCTGTCAGGAGGTTTAGTGGATGGCTTTTCATTGGTCCATGGTTTATCGCATGGAATAATATAATAAAAGTGTATGAAAGCAGTAATAAATAATAAAATGTCAATTATGAACTAAACGTTCTACTGCAATAAACAAACTAACCAAACTGTTTCAAGAGAACATAATACCTTAAGGGAAGAAATTTTGGCGAGAAGATAATTTGGCGAATTTATACAAGTGGCGAATTTATACAAGTAGGCCATTCGCTAAATTAATATCCGCCAAATTTATTTTTTTTAACTCACTTAACCAATCTTTTTCAATGTTCTCTAATTTGGTTTTTGCATGTTGCATGATAAAAAAACGTTTTCTGTATAAATCACACCCTATTTTTTATAAGAAAACAAAACAATACCCAGTATTAAGAACATTTTAGCGGCAATAAAGACGCATTATCGTTTCTTATTAACAGCTGTTCTTATAAAACAAATAATTTAGAAAATTTGTCAATTACTCATAATATTCAGCTCTGCAGGGGAGAGGGCATAGCAAACCGGTGAAGGAATAAGAAAGACAAGATATCTTTTAATTACAAGATATTTCCCTTTTTTTTAATCTATAGTATAGCACAATATCTAAAGCATAATTGTGTCAAACTCAAAACAATTTCCTCTGTCATATATACAAATACCTAGTAACTAGATATTCTGGATAACACCCTTCCCGCTAATGACAATGATGATGACTTTATTAACCATCGTCATCGATGGTGACGACGATTCCGATTGGGGTTTTAGGATTAATTTGAGTGAGGATATGGATGATTTTGATAAAAATGCATTTGATTTTATAATAGACGATACTGATGAATAATAAAATGTATATGTTGTGTTTTATAAAGATTTTATGTTTACAAAGTTAATTCTATATAGTCATTTTTCACAATTCTTACGTTTCCATTTTTTAACCTTGTATATTAGGCTATGTTATATTCATTTTAATACATCTTTCGTTCATACTTTGTAAAATAAATCAAGATCTTCCGTTCCGTCTTCAATTTTTTATCATTCGCCAAACTAAATTCTGTCAATTTAAAATATTTTCGGCATTCGCCAAATTTTCTTCCCTTAAGGTATTCATTTAAATAAAATTCAATTTGCGTTCTTCAATTACAAAGAAATTACCTAAAATCAACTACATTAAGGTATGTAACATATAATCTCTTGAAAAGCAAGATAGCTGATACATATTCTTTTTTTATAAGAACCATAAAATAGTTTCAGTCATTGTTCTTACTTTATTTTATACACTTATATTTTTCTTTAAAAAGAGCATTATTTTAAAGATAGAAAGGCTAAATTTTGGCAACAACATGTCTATTCTTTTAGTGTATCTCTTTTGTTAACAGTTATTAGTTTCAATGTTTATATTATATAATAGATAATATTCGAAAAAATCGAACTTTTTGCGATCGCCAAGACCATTGAAAAGTAAATCTGGTAAAGTGTGCTTTCAAAGTAACAGTGGTCAGTCGATAAACCAAATGTGCTGGTTAAGTATCGATGGGACCAAATCAAACCAAATTTATTTCATATCTTAACAAGGACTAATATATAACTTAGCGATATCAGTAAGTAATTCTCATAATAAGGTAACACTCCTAAATACCTAATCGAAGAACTCAATAACAAAGTCAACTTCTACAGAGAGTCTACGGAGATCACAATATAGTGTCCAGAATAGATTAACATCAAACACACCAACAAATACAAACGATAAGAACCTAAACACAAAACATACAAAAAGACGAAACACATGAACGAAATACGAACAAAACTCATATGTGGTCTCGGACTGACCAATAATATTTTATTATATGTGTGCTTTTGATACAATATTTACTCATTTTATCCATTCAAATTATTATTAACTATTGAATTTGCTTAGAATATTTCACAATATGAAAGTTAGGCATTTTATAGAAAAAGATATACAAAGAACTTTGGCGAACACTAAATTATTAACAAATGAGACATTTCAAAACTTGAATATTTACAGAAGAAATTAAGAAAATATATAATATATGCACCCATGTATTTGTTTTGTTCGTTTATTTAAGAAATCGAAAGAATCCCAATCATAGAACACCAAAAATATTTTTAAATGGCAATAACTTTTAGGCATTTTTAGAAGGTGATTTTTTGGATATGGTGTCAATATTATGGTTACTTTTGATATATTTTTGGCATGGAATCCGTTTAAATTGCGAGTTTACCTCAAATTTATTTTGGATCAAACATAAAATGGTACCATTTCAAAAGGCATCATATTTGAGTAAAAAAAAAAAGAAAAAAAGAAAATGCTTATTTGCATAATAAATTACATAAAGAAAACTTCGTACAAACTGTTTTCTTCCGCATATATATACTTTGTTCATGCTTTCCGATTTCCTTAGGATGAGGTTGCTTGAATTGAGAACAATCTTAACAACCAAATAGTTTGGAAAGTAAAAGATATAAAACGTTCGTACGCATATTTTAAGCCAGAAGGTAACAAAAAAAAAAGAGTAATCAGTTATCAACTTTCACCGTCGTTGATTTTGTTCTCAGTATTTGAAACATTTTCTTCAGAGGTATGTGAAATCATGAAAGTTTGATCAATCATCACCATATCTTTTAAAGTTCTTGGTGATTCTCTCATCATGCTTGCATCTTCAGAGTTCAATTCAATATGATCAGATTTATTTAACGTTGTAGCAAGCATTATATGTTCAATACTTTTTATTCCATCATCACTTTTTTCTCCTCCGTTTGTAAAAGAATCGTTTTGTTTGTTAGAACGTTGTTGAAAAATATGGAGGTCGTCTTCTTGAAATTGTCGATTTTTATCTTCGAGTTCTTTGATAGCTGCTGAAGTAGCTATTAAATGAAAAATATATACATTATCTACTAAAAAAATCTATATTTTCTCTACTTCTACTCTCATCTCGAATAGGAAAGATAAGGGACAATGTGCTTACATGGATTTTATCCATTAGAAAAATTTGTTTACAAACGTTGAAAATAGAACTTAATAAATTAAAGAACTTTTACCATCAAAAGCATCCGGATATTTTTCTCTGAGCTTTTCTTTAAGAGTTCTAAAGAAATCAAGACAATGATTACTACTATAGAATATATGGAAATACTTAAAAACTCGAATACCTTAGTAAATTGAACAAATTTGACAGTCCCTTGAACATTCCAACCCTTTTTAGGTAAAAAAGCTCTCTATTTCTCGAATATTTGAATACTCGAAACTCGAACAAATTTATCGATCACTTGAGGGCTTTTAATTACCTTGTAACTGGAACTATGACATTATTAACTTTTCGATGGTAGCTTTTGTTAAGTTGAAATGATACATACAATTGATTGATTGATTTACGAATATTTCACTCTAGATGATACCATCACCCACAAAATATATACCTGTATCAAATTTATCGATCACTTGAGGGCTTTTAATTACCTTGTAACTGGAACTATGACATTATTAACTTTTCGATGGTAGCTTTTGTTAAGTTGAAATGATACATACAATAAGTTAAATGATCAAATTTAATCTTTATATATGTGATAAAAATAAAATCAAGTAGAATTATAACTACCTAATTCTCCTGAATGAATGTTCAAGGTCATGTTTCAATTCAATCAATGTCTTGACGTGTATTGTGTAGTTCTCATGTAACATTGTTTGGGTATTGTTAGAAAGTTCCAAAAACTGTCGCAACATTTCATTAATTTCTTCATATCGCAATAACCTAAAAGAAAAGAATTAAAAACAATGAATGAATCAATAATTATAACTATATAAATTAATTTAATACAATAGACTACTATTACTACATTTACGGTAGCCTCTTGGTTCTCTCTTCTAAATTATTATTAATATATCACTGTAGAGTACTTCTCTATCGAACACTCTAGATGATACCATCACCCACGAAATATATACCATGTATAAATTATTTATTGTATAAAAACATCTCTGTATTCGAAAGATCAAGTTTATTTTATATAGAACAGGTTTGTGATTACATACGTGTTTTTCTGAGCTTTAACTATTGGAGTAATATCTTTACACTGTTCAAGTTCTTTCAATAGTTGTTTGAAGTTTTTCTTTTCCATTGTTTAATTGATGTACTATAAATATGAAAACATAAATTTAAATATTGTAACTGTTAGTTAGTTCTATTAACAGCTGTCAAAATCTACTTCTCTGGAATACTTCTAGTCTAATATGTCTTATAAAAACTGCATTTGCCAGGGACCATCATTTTAATAATCCATTATTTGGATTGGGGGAGTATTTTAGTATTTTTTTTGTAGCCACCAATATTTTTTCAAAAAAGTACTTTATTTGAAAATCTTTCCAAAATCAATTATCTTCATTGTGAGTGTTTCGGAAGCTAACTCTCAGTGTGTATATCATTCTT
>JAUEKX010252792.1:0-10064 GCA_031834005.1 Dendronotus venustus
TCATTGTCACTCATTGTCGGTCATTGTCACACTTTTTATGGCTCATTGTCGCTCATTGTCACTCATTGTCGGTCATTGTCACTCATTGTCGGTCATTGTCACTCATTGTCGCTCATTGTCGCTCATTGTGTGTTTTAGTGTAACCCTACTTTGAATAGTTCTCTGTGTGCTCGTAAAAAATATTTACTCACTTTGCGCAGTTATAAAACGATCAATTAATTGAGCCTTATATGTTAGGCTTAAAGAAAAGTTGCATACCTGGTTTTCCATCTCTTGTCTCGAAATGTGTATCTATAATATAAAAAAGTCCTTTGTTCTACCTTAAAGAAAACTACCTAAAGGATTATCTGTACTATTTTTCAAAAATTTCAAAATATGTTCAAAATTCTTCTAAGAGACTTCATCTTTGTTTTTCTTCTTTTTTTCTCCGCAGGCAAGTAATTAGTGGTTAAAAGTTACGTAAGAGATTATTAAAAAGGTGAAAATCATATCTAAAGAAAAAAAAAACATTTTGTAAAAATTCACTGAATTCGATGAATTTCTTTCCGTTAAATGTTTTATGGTATATATGTTATATTCTACGACTACATAATAACAAACCTCTTCTGCTTCTTGTCGCTCATCTTCAGCATACACGTCTTGATCCAACCTCTCTAAGCGACGTAACAGAACCAAAACCTCGATTCGGTAACTCTCTTCAAAACAGACAGGATTCTCTGAAAAAGTGAAAAAATGAACAATGAACTGTGCCTAAGTTTCACTACACATTAGAAAGCAATTTAGCTGCTTGGTTTTAGTTGAGATAAGATAATACAATGTACGATGGTCCCCCAATGTTTAACTTAACGAAATTTTTGTAGTAAAAACCGCGATTCGCAAGTTATTGTCGAAAATTTCGCGTTTTTTTTTCCTAGGGACATCCATGGTGTGTATTTCTATTCCATAAAACGTATTCATAGTGACAATGTAGCTAATTATTTTTTTTACTTTTCATGAAAACGAAGCAAGGATAATTAGAAACTGAATTTGGGAATCGTGTACAACTTCGAATAAGATTTTTAACAGTTCTTCACAATAAAATCGCAAAATGAAACACAAACAACTACTTACGTCGAAGGATCAAGGCACGAAGCATGGGTAGCTTCCTCAACTTTTCCACTTCACTGTAAGCGCCTATGTCGTTTTTTCTATAAAAGAAGCAAAAGCATGCATTACTATAAGTTTACTATGTACTTTCAAATTGCAAGACTATTCTTTTTTTTTCTTTTTTTTTTCTTATTTTTTTGTTCGACTGTTGTTTGAATTTTATATCTAATTTTCAACAGACAATTTTGGTTCTTAAATGTATTAAATAATAACAAAAAAAGTGGACACTTTTAGAAAAAAAAAAACGAAGTTATTATTGTGCAAAATAAAAATATATCAAGATTTCTTCAGGATCGTTCCCGGAGTTCCAGGAGTGTTTTTCAGAACTTTCCAGGAAAGTGTATTCTTAGATTAGGGGTAACTAGGGGTTATAAAAGGTTTAAGGGGAAAATAACCTCAGGTTTAAATACTGCAATTGTTTCAAGTGTTCAGTAAAACCATCGAGTT
Source organism: Dendronotus venustus (assembly GCA_031834005.1). Taxonomy (NCBI): domain Eukaryota; kingdom Metazoa; phylum Mollusca; class Gastropoda; order Nudibranchia; family Dendronotidae; genus Dendronotus; species Dendronotus venustus. The sequence continues at coordinate 1,594 of JAUEKX010252792.1, forward strand.
TGGTGATGTTGTTTCCACGCAGATGAAGAATCGTCAAGTTGCCGAGTCTCGACAACTCCTCTACCTTCGTGATGGCATTGTCGCCGAGGTAGAGCTTCTTGAGGGACGGCAAATGAATACCTGCTGTGGTAGTCAACTTGTTCTCTTTCAATTCGAGTGTGGTCAGGCGCGACAGTTTGCTGAAATTTAGTTTGTCGACATCCGCAATTTCGTTACCTAGAAAAATAGTACATACCATTTAAGCATTAGTTCACGAAATTATACTAATAAATGATTACTATAATGTCCCTTGAATTTACACCATCCAAAATTAAAAGGAGTTCAATTCGTAGAAACATTCACAGTAGAAATGTTTCGGATAAACCTAGTGAATCGCAATGTTTTAATTGAAATATTAAGAGAAAAAAGGAATAATTATTAAGAGCTAATTAACGGAAAAATATACGATACATGGTGGCGGGAGTAATGGGAGCTTATTTGCAATATATATAACGTGAATTTCCAAGAAAATTTTTTTAGTCTGCTTAAAAAATGATACTTTGCGGTCTTTATTGATAACGGGCTAGAAACGGGCTTAGATCTTAATTTTTGTGGAATGCGATGATGTAAAAATGACAAAATCCACATCCTGTTTTAGTGATATCTTCTGATAAAGTAACTTTGATTTGATTTGGTTCTCTTTTTTATGGCAGGATCTCTTTAACACAAGCTACTCATAACACTTACAATTTAAGTTAAGAACTTCCAACAACGGATGGCTAATGCCTTCTAAACTTCGAACTTTGTTGTTTGCAAAGTTGGCATGCTGAAGATACGGCAGCTAAATGTAAAGAAACAACAACAAAATGTAAAGAAAAGTAAATGTAATGTTACTGTTCTAACATAAGTGAATTGTAAATAAACGCTCTACACCAAAATAATCAGTACTGCGTGTGCAGTATGTTCTGTGTTCAAAGGCTCATCGCAACTTTACAAGGTTGTTAGCCTCTTTAAAAACTTTTTCAGGTCTCTTTTTGCAAAACAAAATCACTCTCTCACTACTTGGAAACCGTGAGCCCATTCAGAGATATTAAAATAATAAATGGCAACTTTCAAAATAGTGAACTGTGCACAAAGAATTGGTTAAACCAAACACCCACCTCCGACTATGCGAGAGTTTTAACACTTTGGTTTATAAAACAATAATTAAAGTCTCACACATTAAAGAAAATCAAAATGAAAACGCCATTTTAAGAAAATCAAAAGTACATAGACATACGTCGTTCAATTTAGCAGATTCCACAATGTTTTTGTCAGCGTTGACAGTTAAAAGATGAGTCAAATGATTTAGGGGCGTTATGTCGTTGATTTTATTACTTGAAATATCCTGTAAAAGAGTAAAGAAATTTACAAAAATAAAAAATAAATAAAATAACGCAGTATACAATATTGACTTCTTATAAATAAAGAACCTTTAACAAACCGATCTTTCGGAAAATTTGTCAATTAAAGAAAATGCTATTTTGAACGCTGACTCATTTAACTCCCCGGGATGGAATCCCAAAATGTATTTAGAACAATAGCGTTACCAGTCAAAGCTCTATGGAGGAGAATAATATCAACAACAAAAACGACATTCTACGTATAAATGCTTAAATAGTAGGTCACTTACAACATATCGTAGATGAACAAAATGCTTCAAGTACGATATTTCGGTAATCTCTCTGTAAAGGTTTAAAAAAAAAAAAATTATTTCATTACAGCCCTACATATTAATAATATCATAAACATCAATTTCTTTATCTAATCCACCCCACATCGTACATATTACGTAACGTGGAAATGTTACACGTGTTCGAAATCATGATACTTAATACTTTAAAATGGTAATGGTCGTTTAAATAGTCATTTGGTGTCCGAATTACTGTGTCTGCTTCCGGTGGCCGTAACCTACTTTAAAATTTCGAAAGGTTGAATATTGAGACTTAAAAAAAAAATTAAATTCCCTTTCAAATGGCACTACGTTTGATTAGTTTTGAGTAACACCGAAACTAACCACTGAAATTCCAGTCTTAAAAACTGTAGATTAAAAAAAAAAACATTATGCATATTATTCATTCAACAATATTTATTCCTCAACTAAATATATAAAATTATTTTATTCTTTTATTTTTACTTTGGCCAGTCAAATGCTATGTTCACCAAAAGAAAAGTAAAATATATTGGTAGATTGGTTTTTATAATAATATAATGCTAAAGTTTGGAGTACCTCTTCCTTTATAAACAGAATGCTTATAACAGGGTTCAGACGAGGCCTTACAAAAAAATTTCCCTGAGGTTCCCTGAGTATTTGGTCATTTTCAAGCCATTTTTCCCTGAAAAATTCTTAATTTAGGTACTTTTTCCCTGAGTAAAGATCAACAAGAATTTTTTTCGATAGAAATATTACCGGAAAACTAAAATGTTATTCCATTGTTTAGTGACACTTTTTTCGAGCTTAATACCTTATAATTTGAATAAAGTATTGAACTGACGAAAATAGTTATGGCAATATAAAAATTAAAAAAAAGATCAGGAGTTCACTGTATATACATGTTTAAACATATGCAAAACTTGGAATTCAAAGTGGTTTTATTAAATTTACCAGCAAGTCTCAATCTGAAGAGTTAAACTTGAAATAAAATTCCCTGAGTTTCCCTGAGTTGGGTAAAAAAAAAAAAATTTTCCCTGGGTTTCCCTCAGTTTCCCTGACATTTTTCAAAAAAAGACTGTTTTTCCAGGTTTTCCAGGTTTTCCAGGGTCAGTCTGAACCCTGTATAAGCATTTCAGGGCTGAATATACCCTAAAAGTCAATTAAGCAAATTTATGCAATTTTTGTTAAATAACGCTACAATGCCATCGTAACCAATACCTAAGTAACCAATGTTCAATTTATCATGATATGTTTTATAAAAATAAGTGTATTGGAGTACTGTTAGTATGTCATTCAATGTATAGGAGTGCAAAGGTAAGGTTATTAAAGTGCATTCTATTGGATTACATGTATGAAGATAAAATTAATAGATTAACACTGTCGAATGTGTAATAAACAACCCACCTTTCTTTGATATCAAGGCGAACATAAGCATGTGCTAATCCATTCCCTGTTTTGCATATGAGTGAAAGGCCAGATGCAATAATTTCTTGATCTAATGGTTTATCCACAATTACCTAACAGATAATACACATAGAAATATGATGTGGAGGAACAATAAAGGTACAACGTTATAATGTACAAAATATATTCACCAACGAAATGAATAATAAATTATAATGCATTCGCTTTAATAAACTTTCTTCGCTTGTACCTCTTCTTCCTTTTTGTCTTCATCTTCCATGAAGTCTGGTTCTTCCATACCATCGTCATCATCAAATTCTGAAAGGTCTGACATTATATTTTGCAAGCAATCTTTGAAATTAATAAAAGAAAAGATAATGAATTTTTGACCAGCAATTCAAGATGAAAATGCACATTTCTTCATAAGGGATTAGGAACTGTTGATATTTTTCAATTTGCTTTGGTATAAAATAATTTTAGTTTCTTGCTCTACTTTTTCCATTTATTGCAAATATATATAAATTGTTTCAGGCAGAGGCAGATTTAGAAAGTCAACAACATATATGGAGGAGACTAAAAAATATATTATAATTATCTTATATACACATATATATAATTAGTATATACACATCTAATTGCCTTTTTTGCTTTACCATGCATGCGTTTGCCAACCCTCTATATACATCTCTGTCAGTATATATATATATATATATATATAATTCCACAAAATTTTTTTTTTTCATTTAACAATTAAAAATCATTTATCCTCGAATCATTTAGTCTTAAGATGAAGAGAAATCGAAATGCTGTACTAATGGATGCTGTCTTTTCTCTAATACATACATATATGCATATAATATTTAAGACAGAAAAATGCTGTTATAGAAGACATATGCATATATAGAACTTGTGAAAAAGAATATTTAAGAAAAATGAAAATGAAACTAAAAATTGTAATTATATATATATATACCTCTAATTAAAAAAATAAATTTATTTAATAGGTTAAAATTAACAAGTATATATATAGCTATTGGTACATATGTGTATATTAACTCTCTTTTAAGAACAAAATGACCAATCTAGGGTGTACATAAATGAGACAAACAGTTTATTTATATTATACAGTTTAATACTAGTATATATATACTTCTTAAGTTATTAAAAATTTCCAGTTGTTCTGCTGTAAATTTAGCCAGTTAGCTCAGACTATTTCCTCAGGAAAGGGATAAGGTTACATGGTAAATACCAACTTTTACTAAATTACATACAGTGTTACTGTTTACTTTCATATATAAATGGTGCCAATGAAAAATCTTGACACCACTCCACCAGCACCTCCACTAAACCTGTCTGTCAAGAGTTGATGCAAATGAAATCGCCAAAACTGAAGCACTCTAATTGGAACTGTTGACAACTTTTTTTGATAAACACAATTTTTCTGATTCTCTTTGTATATATATATATATATATATTTTTTTTTTTTTAATCTCAATATTTGTTTTGTGGTAGTTAGTTTATCTATCATTTTTCAAGGTTGTAACATGCACCAATATGTACTTAATAAAGGGGATAATTCTAGTATGAATATAGTTATAGTTATAGTTATACTCCTTAATAGTTAATCAGAGCATGCCTCATCTTTTTCAGAAGCTATATATATATATATATAACTGTTTTACTTATAAATAAACCCTTAAAGGGGAACTGAGGTCAAAAATTTGTTATCAATTTTTTTTGTTAAGATGAAAGTATATTGGTAGAGGGTTATAAAAAATATATTTTAATGTTAGTTTTTTCGTCTATGCGAAATAACAGCGATTTAAAGATTTCCACACATGTGACGTCATTGGTGCGAGACGTTTCCGTGTTATATTGTAAACAGTGAAGAAAAACAGAATGCAAAACATGTCTGATAGTTCATTCAGTCTTTTTGAAGAATTATTTTAGTTCTTGTGAATCTAGCATAAATTCAGACCAAGAAAATTCTGGTTACTATGATTTTGAATATACAGAGGAAAAGATGGCGAAGCAGCTAGAAAATCAAAACACAGTGACTGACAACTCGACTTCGGAATATGATCTGGATTCAAGCTGTCTAGAAAATTTGCACTGGTGTACTTGTAGAAATTGTGTGATTGAGCTAACAATGAAATTAAAGGAATGTAAATGTTGTTGTGTGTGAGAAACTCAAGGTCCAAAATTAAGGTTTTCTTTGTACTTTGACCGACTACCAGGTTGTTTTTCATTCTCTTTGCCAAGTCTTATTTTTGTTAATTGTCTCTTCATCTTCACACCGGTTTTCTTGCATACTTTTCTGCCAAGTTTTAGATGTTTTTTTTTTTTGTTTTTTTTTTTAATGTATATATTTTATATTTTTTATAATTTAACATTCTATTACATATATTTTAACATACATACCTTAACATATTTTAACATATTTTAATAAATTTATTTTATACTTACCTGTAGGTCCACATCAGCTTAATGCTGCCTTGTATTATCTAACCTGCTTTACTAAATAAATTAATAATAATAATAATAATAATAATAATAATAATAATAATAAAATGCATAACTCTTCACCCTGACTTCGACAACTTAATACTAAACCCAGCAGTGTTGGAAATCTCTTTCATCCATAATAGGCAATATCAAAATAATAACAAAGAATTCAATAAACTCAACAACAAGTAGGCAGATTGCGTTCTTTTCCTTTTTCCTAATCGTAAACGTGAAGGAAAACTCAACTTATATTCACATGTCAAATTATTTTTTCTCTCTCTCTTTTTGTGTGTTCGTTTTGCGTAAATACTATATGATTACGAGGGAAACTAATTAGCTATTCAATAGAAAGATCAACAAAAAAGAAACCATATTAAGGGTGAAATATTGTCTAATGTAGAATAAAATGCGTCTCGCACCGATGACGTCAAAAAACGCTCCTTTCTCCACCGTAGAAGTGAAGATTTTTTCAAAATTCTTTTTTTATATGATTGCTGAATGTCTCAGGTATCTCTGACTAAAATATTGGAAACACTTTTTTCCAAACCTCAGTTCCCCTTGTACATAATAAAGTAATTTGACCTTAGTATAAAATAATTTTGAAGAAAGATATACGCATGTAGCAAATGTAGCAAACGATATATATATATAGCTAACAAGTAAGCAAGATATTACAGACTGCAACAACACACACAAAACTTCTACATATCACATAATATATATATACACTAGCAACATCATACAACAACAATTCATCCCCATATGCGTTTGTTGGATGCTTTTTGATCCTGCAAATATACGCTAAAGTATGGTACAGCCTTTGTTCCTATTCTTTCCTGCTGGAAAACCAGACAAAAAGAAAGTTTTCTAAAGGCTAGCGCATATTAAGTTACGGGTTTTTTTATTGTGATTTTTTAACTTGTAAACACTATGATATTGCTATAGCAACTAGCTTTTCAAAAATGAGCGCCTCCTAGCTTCGCCCTACCGTATTTTTGTTCATAACTTTTGAACAAGACAGAATTTTGCCTTGAAAATGAATATAGAATAGAGTTATGCGCGTCGGCCAAGACCTATGTTCGCCAGCGAAAAATGTGAATCGACTTAGACTAAATCTAACTTTTCTTTCAAACACTACAAAGAAAAACAGATGCTTGCTTAAATGTGTACTAAACAATAGTGGGACAAAAATTTCGTTTTATTTGCAAATTTTAAGCAATTTTATACTTTGGAATACATAAAAACTCAAAACAAAACTCGTTTTTCACCTGGTTTGTAGAGCAATAACGCAAACAATGCATAGATTGTAGTTGCCATCGCAACCATTTTTAAAAAATCGGCAACTTATAACTATGCTACATTTAAAATTTACTGCTATTAGAATTTCCCATTTCCGTGTTCTTCTTCTCTTCTTTTATCGCAAGAATAAAACTCTGGTTAATGAAACATGAAAAATAACCTTTTTACCTATATTGATTATAATTTAGGGTACATTAGCTTTAAAAATCATCATAAATTATGTGGAATAACAATTAAAAAAAACAGTGTTATTCTAGTTGTCTGCAGCTAGATGGTTTTCGATTTCATTCACTTCCTTTCTTGTTAGGAGGACAAGTGACAACATTTTAATGTTTACATTACTTACATGAAAGGGAAATTAAAAAATCATCAGAAAACTAATATTTCTCAAATAGACCATGTGTTTATGATTCAATGTTTGATACATTGTTTTATTGTTTTATTGAATCCAACAAGATTGATGACAAAACACGATTGTTATGATTGTTGATCATGCTTCCAAGTTTTTGAACTATGATGCTTTGTTGTTTAATTTATTGAAATGGTAATTGATACCTCGTGTTGGATGTATGGCTGACAAAGTAATAAATGTTTGGAGAATTAGATTTATTAGAATAAAGTTGGTAAATATATAAGTAAATACTTTCATAATATCTGCATTATAAAATTGCTATAATAATTAATGTTAAAAAAATATCTTGACTTGGCTAATATAAATAATAAAAGAGAAGGTTACTGTTTGCTAAGATTACTCTTTGGTAATTTGTGGTATATATATATATTTAGACCGTTTTGGGTTATTCTTCATTTGCCCTATCATTTAATTATATGCTTACACGATTGATATATGGTAAACGCTATTACCAGTCTAAAGATTTCTCGGTCCAATTTGCCAACATGATTAAAAAAATTGCCTTAAACTGTTGCGAACTTAAGTGTTTGTTGATTTAAAACAGGGAATAAAATATAGAAAGTTTTGAACCTTATAACTACTAACTATAAGCCCTGTGCAAAAACAAAGGCGAGATTTGATAGGTATAAGATATTAAAGCTGGTTACTCGATTTGCATTGTTTCAGTTTCTTATAAAGAGTACATTTACGGATAACACGAGACGAATTAGAAAAGTAAACAAAAGATAAAACCCTCCTTCAGGTTTACCCTTATAAAATAATATATCCATATTATGCCTATATAGTTCTTAATTATTAACTAATTATGCATTGATTCATGATAATTTAAAGTACAATAATAAATACATGAAATATGAAAGCCATTTTCGAGTAGTGTATACGGGGATTCTATTCTGGTTATCAAAGTGTTTATATTATAAATTTCAAAAATATTGAAAATAAGACGTCTTTTGATTTATAATACTTTTTTATATAATATTAATAACATATATTCAATTGTATATAAGCAAAAGATGATTAGCATGGAAAATAAAGAAAAAGGAGTCGTGGAGCTTTCAAAGATTGTTGAGGCTTACAGGGCCGGCGAATTAGTTTTTAAAGTTGTAACGCTATTTGTAAGAATTAAGCTCCAATTTTTTGTTTTTATACCGTTGAAGTATTGTTTTACATAATAAATAA
>JAUEKX010253015.1:0-10063 GCA_031834005.1 Dendronotus venustus
AAGAAATTTTCACAACCTCAAATAATTCGGGTTTTATGACATTCTGTAAAGTGATCTTCTGTTACTGTGTTAATATTCTGTTAATGAGAAAAAAAGTGTAAAATAAAGATTCCAAAAGCAGTGTAATCGCGATAACTCAAGTCCCCGATAACTCGAACTTCCAGTAACTTGAACTGTTTTTAAATTCCTCTCGAACACTAAACTGAGCCTTTCTCATATCTCTCAATAACTCGAACAATTTTCTTTGGTCCATTGGAGGATTGAATTATTGGGAGTGTAAAGTCCATTTTGATGCAACAAAGAATTATTCATTTGATGTCGTAGTTAATTTACCTGATTTTACTGGAAACAACTTCAGCTGCTACCGACTGGACCAAACCATTGACAGCGAAGCGTGCCGCACAGTAAGCGGAAGAGCAACCTATCCCTTGGATACCGGCGTACGAATTCAGCATGATAATCTTGCCCTGTTTTTCGCGCTTCATGTGTCGTACAACGTTCGATATTACGCGAACATTCGGATAGAAATTGTACTCGAAAACGTTTTGTATGAAGTCAGTTTTTGTGTTGGTCGCTGTAGAGGTTAGTCTTCTGTCCAGATGGCAAACTATAAAATTTGTATAATAAAAACAAGAATATAAAATAATTTACAAAAAAATTACTAGTACATTGAGTCTGTATTTACTTTATACTCTTTGTTGTAACATACACTTAAATATTTATTTAATTACGCTTTACGTTGTTCTCTAATCCCCACATGGGAATAAAGACGTTCAGTAATAAAAGGTCACTATAAATGTAAATATTGTATTCCCAAAGGAACGGGTTACTTGATAAAAGTGTACAAATCAACTAGCTTCTTGGAGAATTTAAATGATCGAAAAGATTTGTTGTTGGGACATATTTATACCTTATAAAGTAAATGTGGACACAATGAAACTACTGTCTCCTTTGTTTTGGTTTCACTTCTCAGTCATGTCATACATACATGGGAGCGAGATAAGTAGAAGATATCTAGTCTAGTGAAATATGTTACGCAAATACCAAATCAAGTATTAAAATGTCAAAATTGGATACTTCATCCCGTTAGTACTTGGTGGGAAAAAATAGCCTGCTAGTCTACTCCAATGCAGGACACTAGGCTAACAAGAAATTTGTATCATATCTATCTGAAATCGGGGGTAGCCCAACCGACACACGACGTCAGAATGATGACGTTACAATGATGTTTTGATGTTTTCATATTGTAGCAACGTCGACGTACGACGTACCAACGAAACGAATTCGTAAAAACGAAAATTTAGACACTTTTATAAATTTAACCGGAATTTACTCTCAAACTTTAAGTCAAATATTTTCATTTTTATTACAAGTGTTTTGAAAACTGAAAGACGTTTAGTTTATTTCCTGAGTGACAACCGAAAAGAAAACTCTAAAATTTGGACATTAAACACAGGTATGTCGTTATTATTTCACTTTAAGAACACATTCGTAGGAGAGCAAATTAGATAACATTCTGTTGAGAAACACTACAAGATAATTGTTTTTTTACTCTCCTTCGCAGATGTTTGACGAAACATGAACCTTTAATTAGAGAAATGGTTTGTTATGAAAAAAGAAAAAAACAATTTCGCGAAATTCTAAATAAAATCGGTAAAAAAGGGCGTTTTCCATTGTTCTGCCTGTGTTCTGCAATCTGATTAGCTACCGATTTCAGTGGACAAAGTTAGGCGAAATAAAAGTTGGGAAATTAGTTATTATATTTCAATTTTCAGGTGGAAAGTTTTCGTCCACCTTAAAACCGTGGAATTTTCTTTCTGACACTAACAAATGGATTTGCAATGTGACTTTAGTGTGGATGTGTAAAAAATTAATACCTAGGATGTCAATTTTATCTTCAACTTGTAAAACCTTTTGTATAGTTTGTTGAACCGATTCATCAGAACGCAAATCTGTATTGTGAAGGAACAAACGATGATTCAACTCTTTTATGACAACCAGGCTAGATAAAATTTCTTCATCTTGTGTAACAACAGTGAGATGGAGGTGGAACGAGGCTAGCTTCTTCATTTTGAGGAGAGCAACGCAACTCTTCAGTACCAAAGGACTGTTATAATCATCAACGGCGAACAAAACTACTTTCTTTTCTTGTGACGTTGACATTTCTGACGTGTACGCTAAAAAGGAAAAAATGTTTACTTATAAGAAACTCTTAAGTGCTAATAGAAAAACATACATAATAGCCATAATTGCAGTTATTTGGGGTCCTAACTGCCTGTCTGCCTGATTGCTTGATTAATGTCCATACGAAAGAGAGTTATATTTGGTTTCGAATGTTGGTCAATACATTTAGTTTCAGAATAAATAAACAACTGGCTTATCAAAGTACTGCAGTGACGCATAATTTTATTAAAAATATCAATTGTTAATTTGCGTATTGTTGGCACTTAATTTTAGGACCTAAATATTGTAAACATTTGGTGGTTAGAAGAAACAAATTAAGAAAATGACCAACCACGAAACGACAAAGTATTAAGAAAGTCCTAGGTTAAGTTTCTTATAAAAAATAAAAGTCCAAATAAAAGAAAGGATTTAAATTTAAGTTACAGCAGAGGGGATATAATCACATATGCCAGCCTGAACTCATGAAAAACAATGTACTATCTAATGCCATATATCTAAACGAACAACTATTTTTGTCACGAGTCAAACACAAAACCAAACCACAACAAACTATCACCACTCAAAATCTTGTATTTATAGCTTGATTAAGTTCTCCTGTTTGAGTCTGCTTCTCTTTTTTTCTTTTGTAAAATAATGCTTTACATACTTTGTTATGTGTGTTTTTTGTAACAACATTCTAAGTAAATGACACATAGAAGTCAAAAGGTTCTAGAAGACATCATCGTTTAAACAAAAGAGGGAAAGAAGAGACGATATAAAATCAATGTTTAATGTGAATGACATAATCCAAAGGAACTTGATAAAGCAATCAAAGAGATAGGAATCTTAATTGTGCAGAGATTACGAATCATAAGTTTTTTTAATTAAGGATTAAAGTAAATGGTTTGTAACAAGATCATAAGAGATTTAACTCGAATTGCAAGCATATGTTAGAGGAAAGAGATTTGAAGACAATCTTTAGATGAATTAGATAAAAAATTAACTCGCTTAAAAGTCCTACTTACATGATAAAAAGCGAACGTCTAAACTACACAAAGCAAACAAGCAAGTATAATACAGTAAAAGTAAAAATAATGGTTTATGTAGGCATTATTTTTCCAAGACCATCCTGAATCTTCAGAAGGTTGAAAGCTTAAAATAATTACTTGGTTGTATAAATATTCGCTATCTTTCGATGAATAAAAAAATATATCTTGATTTGCAAAAAGCATTCTAGCTTACATCATCATTACAATAAGTTACAATAATGTAAACAACTGCATTACTTACAGTATTCACTGAAGATATATATAATATAAATCTAATCAAATACATAATTAATTCCACAAAAATAAAGCTTATAAAACTTAAAAATCCTAAAACACACGGAAGGAAGGAATATATTTAAGAAAACTTTTGAGCCTTAAAATCAACCAAATAAAAAAAAAAAACACTCAGCCCAATATGCTCAAGTTTCTTACGAAAAGTTCTACGTATAAACCTTTGTATTAATCTTTCAGAAAATCTCTTTATTATGAAGATAAAACACGAAAATGTAAATATTTGCATGAAAAAATGTTGTGTAGAGTGAGACACGCTCAACTATATTACAATCATTACAAAACAAACAAGACAAACAACCCAAAATCAAATAACTTCCTGTTTTCGATATATCTTGCAGAACAATTTTTTGGTCATGACTCCAAACGTTCCTCTTATATTTCAAGTGAGTGATTATGAAGTATGATTAATTTTCTTCTGGTTTAGAGATTGTTTATATGAAGATTTCACTTCGCCCAAACGTTCGTTGCACATAACTGCAGCTGTTTTATTGGTGAATTTCTATTTTACATTCTTCTAAAGTTAAAGTTTTGTTGCCAAACAAATAATTTTGTTGCTACTTCCAAACTTACACGCCAGTTTCTGTTTGTAAGAATTCAGTAAATGGTGAACCTGTACATAGGCTACATCTCGGCTCCTCAGGGATCACTTCAACATTCTAAATGCTACATAGCTTTCTCTTCTAATGAGAGAAGCTGCCACTCGAGAACTTAGTATTCAATCCTTTGGCATCCTTGATGAATTTGGCAGTGGCATTCGGATCTTTTTGTCGGAGATTTAAATCACGTTCGCGATCGAAAGGTCGGCGAATGTTACTCTCACCATCATCAGTCTATAAACAAAAAGAAAAAGATAAGAAACAAGTGGTCAGTGGTCGGGGTGACGGAGGCCCATTATTTCCAATAATGGTAAGTAACTTTCATGCTTACCAATACAGACTTTGAGCGGCATTTGAAAAATGTACTTATGAGTGTAAAAATTTCAATACTCCATCTTTTAAATGCTAGATTCAACCGATAGAAACATTCGACATTCGAACAATAGCTGATGTACCTTTTTCTTTTTGTCCCGATGCATCTCGAGTAAACTTTGCGGTCGAGTTGCATCCTAAAAACAAACGAATAAAAATTAAAACTAATTTATTAGGCACTGTATTTTATGTATTTTAATAGTAATAACGCAGTTTTATTTGAGCGTTATCATCATTTAGGGTCTATACTTTCTTCATTTGTGGTCCTTCAGTATCATTTAATATATCATTTACCACACTGGCGGGCCATAAATATCGATAACGTCCGCTAAAACAGTACCATTGTTATATTATCGTCTCAACTCACATACCTTGTTGAGGGTCGACGAAAAGTTTTAATCAATTGTTCAGACGGGACCATAGTCCTACGCCATAAACATGAATTCACTTCACTAGCTATCAATAGATTGAGTAGCAGTTACAAAGCCCGTTCGTGACGAGGAGAAGACTCGAACTCGGAACATCTGAGATTTAAGTTCGATACACTGCGCCACTTCTCCTACACTTAAAGGACAAAGAACGTACATTATATTCTTCGATGCGTTTTTTCATTTCTAACTCTTCTTTGGTCAATACTTTCTCTTTTGGTTTCTCTTTTTTACGTTTTTCGCCTGCCATTGCTGCTTGCTGTCGTTCCTATAGAAACATATGAAAACATAAACTTTATAACTTATAAAAGCACTTCGTTTTTGGGCTGTGAATAATTAATAAGGAAAGTTGGACTATACTTTCATACAAAGAAGTCGATAAATAAAGCTGATTTTTCGTTTCGAAATCATTATCTAGGTTTTTTTTATTCGCGAAAACTAACGCTGCCCTCTAACAATAAATTTTACGAAACAAAGTATAAAAATCAAATATTTTAATCGACCATTTGCCAAAATTAATACTTCTGAGGTAGAAAAATACGAAAAGTTCATAAAAGACCAGTTTTCAGTTTCCCACATCAAAACAACGTTGTAACGACATCTTTTATCGTACTGTGATGGAGGACAGGGATTATACCTTAGTTTTACGTTCTTTATCGGCAGGTGTGTCTGTCCAAACTGAACGATCACCCAATTCAGGTGCTTTAGAGCGAAACGTACGAGGACCAAGACCTACGAATACAAAATAATATTTTTTAGCCTGACATCGTAGAAATATTAAGGAATCGTTAAGAAAGTAATTAGACCGACTTTAAAAAAAGGGTAAGAAAATATAAAGAGAAACATTGCTGATTTAGAAAGATGAATGAAACTCATTAAATGAAACTTACTAAAAGGAGTAAGGCTCAGATCATAAATAAGGTTTCTTATAAAGAATCGTGTATTCAAGCAAAAAAAAACAACATCTTACAATCGACCTATTCTCCTTCTCACAATTTTCTTTTTACAACAACAAACAAATAATATCTCACCAAAGTTTTTGCTCAGCTCAGGAGGAAGTTCAAGCATCCAACTTTCTCTCTCCATTTTTCCATCATCCGCCTAAAATCACGCAATAATAAAAGCCTCGTAAATCAATTAGAAACACACTTTGATATAATAATTAATACTGAGAGGTACATTAAGAGGGTCGGCAACATCTGCGAAGAAAAGCACTTATATTGCTCAAATATTGAATAGAATTTAGCTACCTTTCCCGTCAGTTTGTTTTTCATGGCATTTGCTCTCGCCTCAAATTCTTCTTCTACAGTTTTCGCTGGAATCTAAACAGAAACATGAACTAGAAAATATTGGAATAAAGTTATAGATTTCTATTAAAAATAAAAATGCTGTTTGTGTATATCAAAATTACAGTGTTACCTATGGGTGTATTTGTATATTTACACAATGCGATGTCTATGTTCTCTAGATTGAGAATAGTATTTATACATTTTCGAAAAAAAAAGTTCGAATATTAGAGGTTTTCGTATTGTTGAAGGTTCGAATATTTTTGGTGTAGAAACAATAACAAATAAACTGATTAACTTACATTTTCAGTGTTCGTCGGTAAGGAAGGTCCTACAAAATCATCATCATCTTCTTCATCTTCATCACTATTACTACTATCATCACCCTGTCCTGAAAAAATCAATTAAAATGGATAAAACAGACCTATACTTAACGTTATTTGAACGATTGTACTCCAAATCGCGTGGAACGTCACATATAGCTGTAATTAAGATATAAATCAAAAGAATTATTCATTTGAATGTTTTTGAATATGATTGCTCATATGGTATAATAATTGTAGCAGGGTGACTCTTTCATTAACTCAAGACTGAAGAAGGCAAGGCCCTCTGGTATGTTATGTTTACATGAATACGAGTGTTGAATCGTTACTTTTTACGTTGAGAGACACATTTTATTGTCAAATTAAAGTGCACCTTTTGTCTGTCCCAAACCAGGCGGTAAGGCAGGTCCATAAATGTCTGGTGATTTCCTTGTTTTTGAAGAAGGAAGTTCTGGTGCTGGTGTGGTTGAATCAACTAGACTCTTATTTTTTAAGTGGGGTGGAAGAGCAGGACCAATTGATGAGCAACCTTCGTCTTGTCCGTCTTCTCCTTGGTCATTAATTTTGTTTTCTTTCTTTCTTAGATGAGGTGGCAGTTGAGGTCCAATGTTTGCCATGATGAAAAATTCAGTTATTAAATTTATATTGTATCTATAAAAATAAAATAAACAATAAAAATGATAAAATCTACTTAAATTTCAGTTCAATATATATAGGTACATAGTTAGTTAGAATACAGCCACTAACACATGCGTAGAAGAGCAGAAAATAATATTTGAGAAATAATTTAAGTAGTTACCCACCCTCCACCGTCTGGACCCGCCAAAGATTTTGCCATCATTTAGTATGCTAATTTTAGTAGTAGTACTTTTTGCTGGTACAGTAAACCAAGACAGTAAAAAAGCTAATATTTCCAACAAAAAGAAAGAAGATTAATAAGTCGATTTGAAACATGTTCCTCTTGCGAAAAAAAGAAGAAAAAACATAGAAGATAATGTAAATAAAAAATGGCGAATCGTTATTATCACCAAATAATTTTATTAATTATCAGATAAAATCATGCTTATTATATTAATTTATATTAAAAACTGTAATAAGACAAAATAAATAAATTAAAGAAAGGAAAAAATAGTTCCGCCCTCCTGAACGGGGATTGAAAGAAATTTCTTCTAACATAAAAAACAAAAACAATCTCATATTACGAGCTCGTATATTGAGTAACGAAAGGATGTTTTAATCCATCTTCTGCACTTAAACGTTTATCTGGCTGCAACTCCAATAATCTTTCCAATAGATCGTAAGCTATATCTGGAATGCAACAACAAACTGCCTTCTTTCGTGATTTGCTACTACTGCTGCTGTTGCACAATGTCTTTTTGTCTGTCGTTGATCCATGTTCTGAACTATTAAGAGTTTTATTTTCCTCTTGTGTGATGTCTGCTAGAACACGTGTTTGAGGATTATCTTCACCGCGGGATATTTTCTCGGGAGAACAATCTGTCTGTTCACTTTGTTTTCTTTTCGAGGAAGGTTTGTGTAGAGAACAATTTCGTCTTGCCAAACGCTCACAAATAATTTTCAACGAATCGACGTTTTCAAGGGGCGACGTAAAACTAAAATCTTTTCCTGAACCAAAATATATAAAACACAACTTAATATCAACTTTAATGAGAAAGTCTCGTTTATATTATTTTATTGTTTAAGCAAAGGACCAATAAGGACAAAGACAGTTAACAGATAATACAGCAGACAGAGCTAGAACAACATTGTATGGACATTGATATGATGTAAAAACGATGTTGTACCAATGTTGGACAACTTACCAATGGTTTCAGCCATTTGCTTAACTTTCTTACTGCCTAGCAAAGCAACAATTTGTGACAAAGCTTCTAAATCATCTTTGGCTTTGAAGAAGGGATATCTCCGTGATAACAAAGAGAGAAGGATAACTCCAGCTGACCACATATCAACAGCTACACAAAATAAGTTAGAAAGAGAATTTAAGTTATTAGTTCGTATTCCATCATAATGGTTGTTAAGACTGTCATATGTATAAATTTTTTTAATAAAAACTTCAAAGAGTTGGATTAGATCGCTTGACAAATTTAAATTTCGTGAAAAATTCATTAAAGGTGGATATGTTATACTTGTTAATGCATTTTTACCATTATTTGTCTGGAAAATTTCTCAAGATCAATTTCTCAAGATTCCAATATTTGAAAAGATTCTCCTTTCTAGAAATAGTAGTTAAATAAAGATTTTTATATTTATTTGTCTTTAATCATAGACAATTACCTGTCGTCTGTTTTGGGAACCTCATCAAAACTTCAGGAGAACGAAAACCAGGTGTACCGGCTCTTGGTGCTTTCTGACGAGGTCTATCAAGTAGAAATAAAAATACATCAATATTTGAGGCCATTTCACCAATGGATGTGGACGATTCCAAGGGGAGGTGTATATAAATTTAAATAAAGATTTGTTTCTTCTGAAAAATGAAAAACTTTTTGCAGATACAGAGTGTTTCATTCCTGTTTATCAAAAAAAAAACTTGAAGAAAAAAACTTCACTCAAGGTGATATAGTTATTCAATCGATAATTGATGTTAGAAACATTAAAATTTATTCTAATAGACATCACCAGGCTGAGTTGCAAAGTTCATTTGTGATGAAGATTGGATTCAAAATCGGAAAGTATGGCCTCAAAGCCTGATGCTCTATCATTGCCACTATGTCTCCAGAACAGAATGAAAAGTTAAATTAAATACAACTTAAGAAATTTTATACGCTTCAAGTTCAAGTATGTTTACTTACTGTCACAACATATAAATAAAGTACAGATTTTCTTCAGACCTACTTGTTTTTACATATTATACACAACTCCAGCTTTTGATGTTTGCATGAAGATTTTTTGTTTATTGTATCGACTGATGATAGTGAATGTGGTTTTTGTCTATTGGAAGTATCTGATTGCACAACAGTAGAAGTGTAATCTAGCAAAGTGAAATAATACAAAGGTAACAAAGGTTTCTAATTATTCTAATAAGTAACTGATTATAGTTTTTCCCCATCAAATATTTTTAATTTACTCTTCTGTATAAATATCATGAAAATAAAGTTGGGTAAAAATAACTAAAACTATAATTTTGTCTGGGAAAAGTGATTAAATTTCTAAAAGAAACTTTGCCTCAAACAAAAACTATGACCTATTACTTTATATAATACCTACCTTTCAGAAAACTATGCTTGGTTCCAGGAACAGGCATTGCCAGGCCAAAATCTATTAGTGCATAACTATAAATATAATCACAAGATTGTTATTAATTCTACTTTTTTGGAAGAAACTTTTTCAGTAGCAGAATAATTTATCTGAATAAAGGTAGTTGTTTACCCAAAGCAGAAGAAATAAAGCCACAAGTTACCACCTTTTGAAACTTCATTATTACCTGTCCGTGTCTTTACAATAAAGGAAATTGCTTGGTTTCACATCTCTATGTATGATCTGATGTGAATGAACATGCTTCAATGCAATGAAAAGATTCTTCATGTAATATCC
>JAUEKX010253126.1:0-10060 GCA_031834005.1 Dendronotus venustus
TTGAAAGTAACGAGAATAATGCAACTTCTTGCTCAAGCGGAGTAAATAGACAATACGATTACGATAGAATTTGTACCTTAAACAAAGAAAGGATCTGATGTCAACACAAGTAGCAGAAAGGTATTCGCGAAATAGGTTATCCCTAACCTTCATTGAAGAAAGAAGACCCTTGGTGATCCATGGCTTAAGAAAAAGTTTAGACTCACGACGAGTAATTTTCACCAAGGGAACATGCGCATCAAATAAGGTTGTAGTAGAATCTAAGAAAGAGTCAAAAGACATATTTATATCACCTTCCTCAATTTTTAAAATTTCATCCCAGTTCGTATTTTCAAATTGATTTTTGAAATTTTCTCGATTAAACTTTGACCAGTCTCGGCGAAATCCCAATAGCGGTTTTGAGTTAGACTCTGGTTTATTATCAAAAAAGAGAAATTGAGGAAGATGATCTGAAATAGAGACTGTTAGATTGCCAGAAACGATGATAGAATCAGAAGGAGGAATGAAGATATTGTCAATAAGAGTGTTTGAGGTTTCAGTGATTCTCGTTGGAAGTGTGATTGATGGCAACATTTGATAGGCACCAAGAAGATCAAGAAAATTAGCATGAGAGGTTTCGGAGTCACAAGTTAACAGGTCAATGTTAAAATCCCCTAACAAGGTTAAAGATTTGCCTTCCTCGTCAACAGACTTCAAAAAAGGAGAAAGATATTGATCGTTGAAAAGATCCACATTCATGTTTGGATGTTTGTAGATACACCCTACTATGATATTCTTCCTATTTTTGAAGATAATTTCAGCAAATGCAGATTCCAGGTTACCGTCATTAGTGTGAATTAGCTTGGAGAGATCTTTACGGGGTTTACAGTTGAGAGACTTGGATATATATAAAGCAGTTCCACCAACCGAAGTAACAGCAGGAGTATGGATAAATTCATAGCCTTCGAGAGAAATATTAGAAGAGGGAGTTGAGATACCAATTTAAATACCATGTTGTCCTAGAAAATTACATGTGTTCGAAATTAACGTTGTGCGATTATAAAAAAGCCCTCTTCATCTGGGAAATCTCACTTCGATATCCTTTTGCAAGTTTGATGCACAAGATTTTTCCAATTTACTTTCGCCCCCTGGAATCCGATGGAAACGTTCTTTTCACTCGCTTTGTAAAATAAATTTTCGGTGTGTGCATCTTTGAAAATAGCAAAAATAAGGCGCTTTAAAATATTAATTTTGAAAAGAAGAAGTTAATACTCTACCACATCATTTTACTGAGATTATTTAAAACAATATGCTGTAATATTCTTACTAGTTGATAGAGATTTAAGAGTACGTTCTTAGTTCTTACAACTTTTTTCTTATTCTCGACGTTCTTATAAACTAAGATTCTAATATAATAAAACGTGTCTGGAAGCTTTGGTTATTCCATTTGAATGAATATTCTTACAAAGGTGTATTCTTAACTTTTTTAAAGGTATGGGAAGATAGAAACCATGTGAAAAATATCACAACGTTGTTTATCTGATTTATTTCTTCATCGAGGATAAATCGGAGATAAATCGGGAAAATTTACACGAAATTGTGCAAATTTTGAGATTTCACACAGTTACTTAGGGAACATTCAATAATTACGTCACGCTAGGGGGGTGGGTGGGTCTCGTAGTTTTTTGTGATGCAGCGTGACGCCGAAAAGGGGGGGGGAGGTCTCGTTGGAAAACGTGACGTCACGGTAATAATTTTTTTAGATGACTAACTTTTTGGTGGGTGGGTCTAAAATGGCAAATTTAGCGTGACGTAATTATTGAATGTTCTCTTAAACTCTGCACCCCCTGTCAAGGTATGTGGTATATTCTTAACTGCGTAACTGTTTGTCCCATTTCACTTTCAATATTCTGTTACAAATTCTTATAAAAAAAAGCGTGTAAATCTTGTATAAATGTTGCATCTGGAAAAAAGAGATTATCAGACTCGACAACATTATCTGTCTGCTTTTTGGCGTTCTAGTTGTTGTCGAACTATATAAAGTTTCGGTAGCCGTAAAATCTTATCTTCTTTTTAATTCAATAATGCACCAAAACAAAGGCCTTTTATTGTTTTTGAATGGGCGCGGCGCGCGAATTTTTGAAAACAGGTACTTTTTGTGTTTATATTTTGCGCATGTAAAAACTTACGTGTCCATTGGGGGAGATAACATTTTTGCAGGGTTTGATCTGGTCAAATCAACGTTATCTCCTTAATTTCAGACACAGACTGGAAAAAACTTTCATAATGGCTACCCCACGTGTGATCACAACAAACCTTGCGATCACGATTAATCAGTACGACATACAACGTACAAGTTTGGTCTGAACATTTAAATCTAAATTCCCACTTTGTTACTTTGTCTTTGTCTTAACTATGCCACAACTTGAATTTCAATTCAATCAAAATGGAAAAACTACGGAAGGTCCTGCCATCGAAACGTTGATCCACTTAATGGGTGAATGCAACTTAAAATATGACGACATTGAAAACAATCAAGACGACCCTTCTTCGATTTCAGTAACCTTTGGAAGCCAAGAGGAAGCTAAGAGAGCGATGGCTGATTTAAATGGTAAGTCTATTCTTTATTAGTTTCTTTTGGCTCTTTTCATATTTATTGTTTTTGTGTGAGACTAAACAAACTGGAGTTTTCCAATTTATGTCAGACCATTTATGATATTGAACCCCTCAATACATAACTTAACCATAAATTCCAAAAATGATTGGAAATACAGGGTTGCCACCTATCCTAAAAAACCTAAAAAAGTTTAAATTTTTGTCAATGCCCTAAAATGTCCTAAATATTTTTTGAAAAATGAGTATTTTCCTAAAATGTCCTAAATAAATATTTTCAATAAAAGCGTTCACATTCTGTTTCACTTTCAAAAGTAGTTCATACTTTCATAGATTATAACCCTTATATTTCGATATTTTTTTACTTTTTTGATTTGAGTGCCAAAACTCAAAGTGTCCAAAAAATTTGGAACTTTGTCCTAAAATTAAGTGGGAAATTCGGGCCAATTTTCCCGATTTATCCTAAAAAACCAGCCTAAATTGTCCTATAATGTCCTAAAAAGTCCTAAAATTTTATTCAAGATTATGAGTGGCAACCCTGAAATAACAGCAAAGTAAATGTATTATATATATATATAGGTATAACATAAGTGTTGGGTTATGTGTCTTATTTCCCAGTGTTTTGTGTTAAAAAAACATGTTTATATACTTTGTTATTTCCTGACAAGAAAAGTTACTACATGCCAAACTTTAGATTGAGGTGCCAAAACTTTAAACAGTATGATATGTTATATTTTATTGCCCAATCAGGCAAATTTGGTCCAAACAGGAAATTAAGTGAAGCTCAATCAGGGGGCTTATATATATATATATATTCCGATTGAGAAAAAGCTGTACTGGCAGATACTGTACTGGTATATATATATATATATATATACTGGTATATATATATATACTATAGCTGTACTGGTATATATATACTGTTTAACTTGTGCTATAAAAGAAAGATAACAAGAATTACAATCAAAGGGATTACAAATACAAACAAAAGCGTATCAATTTATAATAGCCTAATGTCTAATTAACTTTTTGTGAAAAATGTTGCAAAATGTGTTAACAAAATATTTTCTTTCTAGGAATGGAGATTATGGGGTCAAACCTTGTTGTAAAACCAGGTCATGAAATGAATGGTCATGCAACACACAGGGAAAGAAATCATGGATATAATAGAGGTATACAAGACCAGAGAGGAGGTGGTAGACAGTATCGTAGATATAATCCAAGATATAACAAATCAAATCAAAATGGATACAGTCCAAATTACTATCCACAACCACCCAGAATGGAACAATATCCCTCCAGGTAAAATATATTTTAGTAATTACATACAGTTATATAAAAAAAATTTAAATAAATCTTCACTAGACTTAATAATATTATTAACTGGTTACATTCTAATTATCATTCTCATTCTAATTCTAATTTAAGTAATTTGCATAAGGTATATACACAATAACTTAATCTCGCAAATATATATATAATAATTTAAGCAATTACATAAATAGATAAATAATAGATAAAATAATAATTGGTTAAAGTTCAATATAAAATATAAATATAAATACATATAAGTAGGTATATATATATATATATAAAATAAATAGGTATAAGATTTATTAATCATCATTGTTATATTTAAAATTTAAAAATTATTGGAACAAAATAGCAGCAGCAAAAAGTAGAATATTCAGGTAAATATATAATAAAATATTGAAGTAGAGCCGCAAGAGGATAGGGTAATTCACCAACAAGGAAGCAAACTAATACTCCCCTTCTAAGTATAGATGTAAGACAGAGGAGATGCAGGCAAGGAACTCTGAGAAGGAAGAAGATAATCAAATACTAAATTTTAAGATAAAAAATGTTTTTTACATTCTATAGCAAAAGTATCATTATCCTCGATTGTTCAAATTTTATCTTTTAAAACATTTGCATAATTAAAATGCTCAATATCTTAATTGTATTAATGTAACTCCATCAGAATTGCTACATTTATGTTCATCAGTAGTAAGTCCTTTAATTTAGGTTTGATAATTTTTAGATACAATATTGTCTTGAAAATTATCCAAAGAGACTAAGAAAAATATTTCACTATATTTATATATGCATATATAATATACTTCCTCTTTTCTTTTAGACTGCTAATACCAAGTCACATGATAAAAGTCATACTCGGAAAAGGTGGCTCAACAATCACTTCCATTCAATCAAAGACCAGTACAAAGTAAAATAATTTTTAATATGACATTTTAAATCTTCAATATTTTATTACTGAAATTATAAGGTAGTAGCCACTATTATTAGCATATGTTCATATTTTTCACACTTTCTCACAAATAGAGAAAACAAACAAAACTTTTGTTCCAGATATATGATGTTCCGTGCTTATTTGTGTAGAAACAATATACTTCACCCATATAATTAATGATATTTTAACAATTGTAATAACTTAAAAACTTAAAACTTTTTTTATTTGAATTAAGGAAAGAAATTTCTGCATTACCTTTTGCCTTTTTGCCAAACTTTTTTTTTAGACATAAATTTTTACATTTAAAGTTAATGATGACATATGTGTTAATTTTTCTTTAGAATAGATATTCATCGTGACAAAGGTAATAGCCGTGGAAGGCAGCCAGAAGATACTCTAACTTCTATTAAAGGAGATCCAGTGGCCTTCTCCAAAGCTGTACGTGAATTATTACTTGTCATGAATAGTGAATATGAAAATAAAGAAGAAGAAAAGGAGGAGGAGGAGGAGGAGGATAAAGATGAAAATGTAAACAAAAATGGAGATGATGATAATGAAGGTAGTGATGCTGATGATCAAGAAAATAAAAAGGAAAAAGAAGAAGAAAAACAGACTTTACAATTAAAACTGCTAGCACATGACCTTTTGTGTGGACGCATCATTGGAAAAGGAGGAAATAATTTAAAACTAGTTAGGCAGGAATCTGGAGTTACAAAACTGATAATCTCTAACTCTATGTAAGTATATGTATAGTATATATATAGTTAGTATATAGTAACACTTTGAAAGGTTAATCTTATAGATAGCTTTAATGTTTTGATGCAAATGATGGCAGCTTTAACAGTACCAAAGCTGGTGCAAATATTTTTACATTACTTGAAAAGATTTTATTTTTTAATATACTGTATATTGTCCTTGATTTGAACTTAGTTATATGACTAAAAATAACTGGCAGTTCTATGGCTCAATCACTTATATTAATAAAAGTTATATCTTCAGCTAGCAAATTTGCAACTTTTCAATTCGCCCACTGCTGTCAAATTTGGTCAATGGTTCTGTAATAGATATAAACATTGTACAACAATTAAATTAATTGTAAAAGGATATTATATAAGTAATTTTTTTCTTGCAACAATTTGATTTTCTTAAGATTTACATTATGCTATTTGAAATTTCTTAAACTTCGAATTTAGTTTTATATTTTTAAGTTTATAACTAATTAAATAATCTGAAGAGTGAATGAATCCTTTTAATTTGAGCTTTCTGAGTGCAAGGTTTGAGAAATGGTTTTGTATTAATATCATTGTGCTATGATATTCATATTATCATTGATTACCATTTGTTAAGACTATAAATATAGACAACGGATTGATTTCTAATATATAGATATGATGAAGGTGGTCAGTTTGGTCCAAATGGAATGATGGTTTCCTTAGGAGAACGTGTTATCACAATTGAAGGTACTGTAGATGCAATTTGTGAAGCGGAGAAAATTATCAGTCAACGTCTGCGTGATTACATGGAAAAAGATTTAAAAAATTCAACAAATGCATCTAACCAATCAATGGTAATCAACCTTTTAAAATTTCATTTTATTAAAAAAACAACAACCAAAACAGTTTGATGTTATTAAAAAGTTTCTCTTAAATTAAAAAAGACTAAAATATGGATAACAATATTGTAGCATGTTATTTTGAATAATAATCCCTTTAATATTGAAGATGTTTTGAGTTTTTTAAGAATGTATATATTGTTTTAATTTAATTTTAGGGAAGTGGTTATTATCAAGGTGGTAATAGTGGTGGAAATAATTACCCATCTGGTAGTTATCCTCAAATGCAAATGATGTATCCTCGTTCTCCTTATTCACAACATCCTATGGTATGAAGTTGTTTTTATCTAATAAGTTCTGTTACTTACTTGATTCTACAGTCTGCACATCGTTACTGGTATCCAAAAGAATGTTGCGTTTATATACCTTAAGTGGACAAATTTTGTTGATGATCATTAAAACCGTTTTTTTTGTAAAATATTTACCAACTAAATATTAAACAGAATTCTTTAAAAACCGTGACAAATTAACATCACTACAACATTTAAAAAAATTATAAAGTATTAGAAAATTAACCCACTTAAGGTAAATAGTTTATATTTCACTAATTAATTCCTGCTGTATACATTGTATTGAGTGATGTTAAGTTTTTACTATACAAATATACACACATACATAACTTTATTATAGGGTTATGGTGCTTGCTATCCTTACCCCTACACCAATAGTTATCCGGGTTTGTTAGGCCAAGGATATCCACCATTTACAGGAGTTATGAACACACCTCAGCAAGGCATGTATGGAGAAGAGGAAGTCAGTGCAGTTTTGATCCCTACAAAAGAAGTTGGTGCAATTATTGGACGAAATGGAGGCTATATAAATAAAGTGAAAGAATATAGCAATGCGCAAGTTCGAGTTGTGAAAGGCGAAGACGGAGGGGAAAGTCGAGTTGAAATTAAAGGCACACCTGACGCACAGTGGAGGGTAACAATTTTTTACTTAATGTTATTCTGATTTGATTTTTTGTTTGAATGACATTGGAGATATTTATTGTAGATATATAGAATGTGTGTTAAAGCTTCTGTCTCAGAATATTGATTTACTAATGATTCCCAATCCTGTCTTTATGTTTTTTCTTTTTTTTTTATGTGGTCTATAGGCTTCTCTATGCGTTTTTGGCAAGATCAAAGAAACTATGAAAGTTCCATACAGCGAGGCAAAGTTAAAGACGGAGTTTATGGTACCTGGCTCATGTGTTGGTCGAATCATTGGTAAAAAAGGGCAAGTTGTTCAAGATATAGAAGATAAAGCACAGACCGATATAGAAGTTCCCAAAGATAAACAAGGAGGCGAAGATGTTCCTGTTTACATAACTGGCACTTATAATGGCACTCAGGTTAGTTAACAATTGTTGGAAATGTGAAACAACTTTTTTGGAAATAATGCTGTGTAACGCTGTTAAGGAAATTATAAGAAAATTATATCAAGCAAAATAAAGTGAATTATTGTCTTCTGCTTTTGATTACAATGTTGATATACTTGCACTTATGGTTTTCAACTGGCAACTGGAAAATGCCTCTGAAAAAAACCCAAACAATTTCTCCTATTTGCCTTTGCAAACAGTTATTATACATTAAGTATTTAATTTCTGAAGAACCTTGGATAGGTCTTCCAGGCTAGATTTAATATTTATTGTTTCGAATAAACTCTGAAAATGAACTATACTAAACCATCTTCTTCTTTTTTATTTACAGATTGCTTTGAATAGAATTCGTGATATCGTTCAACGTGCTCGTGCAAAACCAATGTCAGGTGATGAGCAGTCTTCCTAAAGTATTGCAAAGTAATCACCACTCTCCTCAAGTTGTTTTTATTCTCTTCCAAGTTGGTTTTCTTAAATGTAGTATGTCAAAGCATACCGAGTTTTGGGTTCTGTAAAAGACTTTTGATTTGCAAATTATATATCAAAAGAAACAAGTTTTTTTTTTATTGTGTACGATTTTTTTTTTTCAAATATTGTTTTGCCGATTACATATAATCAAGTACAATGTTTTAAGTTCAATTTTTATTATGTTTTGCATTATCAAAGGTGGGTTTAATCCGTTCTTCTGTCAGTTATCTCTATTTCTTATCTTGCTAATATTATTATTATAATCTTTTGTAAATAATTCCCAATTTTTTTATACTTTCCATTAGCACTTTTTACGAATTCTTAAAGATATTCAACTACAAAAAGCACATAACGGTTTCCGAATTGATTTATTTATACAAAACCCATTTTCGTTTTTATGTTGTAGGTAGAGACATCAAGAGTGCATACCTAACTAATGATATTTTTAATTAATTTTGACAGCCAAGAGGCGGCGTTGTATTAATAAATAAATAAATTCGATAATCGTGTATTAAAATTATTGTTATCATAAAAATTTAAGACCTACTTCATTATAATTTATTTAAGTACATATTCTTGCGTTCCTTTTTGTTATTTTTCTCTTTCTAATTTTGGATATGGTTATTGTTGAAATATTAACCTTGAGTTGTCTTTGGGTTTCATTTTAATTTCTTCTAAAGTACCACACGCATTACCTACCTCAGAATTAATGTTAGTACTTTTCTCAATACACGATTCCCCATTTATTATCCATCGAGGTGAGTCGTTTTAATGTTTTTCGTGCAGAGTTTTTTTCTCATAAAATGTTTTTCCTTGAAACATCAAATATGTGTTTGTTGAACAAACTCTTTAGGCGTGTGATATCGTAACAAAAACTAATTTTTATTACGTGAAAACGAGAAAAAGCTGTCGGAATAATGAATTTGGGAATCGTATATAAGCAGGTACTGTAACTGTAAAAAGTGCGAAGACAATTCTCTTTCGTAAATTTATGTATATGTTAGTAGTAATTCAAATGTTATGCATTTGACAGCTTTGGCAATTTGTTAAATTATGATACTCGCATTTCAATGGTATTAATTATTTCAAATTAATCTTCGAAATTAATGATTCGTTCATTTCTCTCCTTATTTAAGAAAGACTATTCGAAGAATTTTAGCTTAATTGAAAAATCTGATCGTTGTTCTTTTGGTTGGTTTTTTATTCATGATTTTATTCCAGGTTTTCAGTTTCCATTAGTTTCTTGGAGCTTCTATCTAAGGTTCCTAAGAAGAAAAAAGAATTTCTTTTTAGTATTTACGAGGTCTTCATTCAACGAGGATTGTCGGAATGATTACGATCTTCTGTTATCACTGTTGCCCAGCGACTCTCAAAATACTTACAGCTTGAAAGCCTTAAAAAACGGTTTAAGATTAGAGCCTCCTTCCTTCAAAAATATTCTGACAAGTGTTGGTAATTTTTCTAAAAACAAATTTCATAAGAAGGTATTCTTATAAAAACCGTTTATTTCCCCTAATCAAATTTTTACAACAATTCGAACTACTTTATAGCAGATACTTTTATAGCAAACAATATCATATTTAATCATGAGAAACCATGTACTAAAAATAAAATGTTTTGTTTTTTGTTTGGAAAATGCTCTTAATCGTTTACAAGCGAACAACGTTTTTTATAGTCTCAAAAATTGGTTAAATGCCTCCGCTTTGTTTGGCGAAATGTCTTGAGTTTTTCTTGAATGAACTGCGGAGGAATACATAATCAGGATTCAATATGTTCA
>JAUEKX010253237.1:0-10060 GCA_031834005.1 Dendronotus venustus
TTGATATTCTGTGGAAATAACTTAGAACTATTATTATTATTATTATTATTATTATTATTATTATTATTATTATTATTTAATGCATCCAGTAACATAGATCGAATATGTAGAATTTAGAATATGATATTTATAAATATTATGTTGACTTTATCAAGTACCTTATCGGCCCAAACAATGTTGGCCCAAATTTTCGTCGGCCCTAATTTTCGTCACCTCGCGAAAATTTCGTCACTTAGGGCCGACATTGTTTGGGCCGATAAGGTAATCTTCCCAGCTCGAATCAATAGTTTTGGTAGTTGAACCGTAAAAAAACTTTAAAACTTTTTTTTCTTTAAGGAAAACCGACAAACTACAGCATAAAATTTAAACCAATCAGATTGTATTCAGTCGTAAATTGAATCGCACCGGGACCTATTACATTTTTATTTTTATATGAATCTGTATATCCACAATCCATTATTTATGTATCCACAATCTATTCTTAAACAACACAATTGAACAGAGACACGATATGTAAGGAAATTGTGGTTAAGACCACGGTCAACCACTTATTTAATACATAGTGTCTCGTAATTGACAACGACATAAAATGACATTTTTAAACTTACTTAGCGAGCATGGTTTTTTAACGGATTCCCTTCAGGGTTACAGTTGAAGCATTAAAATGAGTTTTAGTAAATTTTGTAGTCTTTTTAGATCCAAGCAAACAACTAAAAAACCTGAACTGAACTGAGATAAGAAATCTCTGGTTTGCAAAGCGACCTCTAAAATAGTAAAGTTAATATTTTCATGCTTCTTGTGATCTTTTGATTTCTTACAATGTTCTTTTACATAGTTTCGAGTGTGTGTTTACTTTATTTACTATAAAACAAAAATAAAAAACAAAATGCCCTGAAAGGGGAAAGTTAATTATAATATTAATTGGAAATTTTCGTCGATTATTTTCCCGTCCAAACTTTTGGGTTTTAATTGAAATAAATATAAAACACACATCGAGCCCTCAAGTTAATCATCACGGGAAATGACTTCTAGAACAATGTGGACTTTCTTATAAAAAAAGCTGGATAACAGCCAATGGACTTAATTGACCCAATAAGTGAAATACTTCATACATGTGTAACACGACCCAACAGAAAAATAAAAATGAAGAGTAGGGTATTTTGATATTATTCCGGTTTTTCCCAACATCAGAAGCAAATTAATTAACGGAAACCGAAAATTAAAGCCTGTAACATCGTGCTTTGAACCTCCTACGAGAAGCGATTTGTAATGGTAATTAATTTTAATTACAATAAGCGCATTCACTCACTTTCAGTTCTCACCAAGACTTTTTGGACGCTTGGTCTTATTGCGAATGAAACGCACACTCAACTATCGAAAATAATTTTGCATCAAATAAATATGCATATGCATATATTTATCCTGTCTTTCTATTAAAGAAGGTTCTTGCTCACCAGGTGTTTAATAGATACAAAGGTACTACAAAAGATACTATGATGCAAACACATACTAATAATATATCATTTTATGGACATACTTTAAAAACACCTATAGCAATTCTAAATCGAACAATATCAAAGAGCTTTCCGCTTCTCTATTATTATTTTCTTCACCTCATTGTTCTTATAAAGTTGTTCTTATAAAAAAATTCCAGGCCTACAAGCTTTGCCTGATTAGGCATTATTGTGAGTCAATCTACGAATACATCATACCTTATTTTTGCATTTTTGATTATTGGCATATGTTTATTGACATTTTGGCTCAAGAAGCACAAGCTTTGGCAAATTTTTCACAATGTGAATTATACATCAAATCAGATAAGTATTTAGTAAAACCGCACCAATTAATAAAGAGTAGATTATTACCTATCAAACCTAATTTCCCTTACGTCAGCTTAATTAATTTATATATAATTTGATACATTGGGCACTTTATATTGTTTTAAAGGTGATGGAAGTCAGTTTATGATTAGATCAGGTGGATCTGATTTCATAATCAAAAAACAAACAACAAAAACTTTTAAAATCATTTCCTTGTTAACGAAACAAATTTAGTTAGCGTAAACAACTTAGCGTATGTTGTTGTAATCAAAAACACGTACATACTGTAACGTATTTGTAACGTTCATGTAACGTACTTTGTAGTACCAAGTATGGTAGGTTGTTTTTGGTGAGCAGTTTTTTTATTTTTTTCGTAATGGTTTTAATGAATGTTAGCCACATGATAATTAAATGAAATTAACCTCCTCTGCACAATTTCATTTCTATGCATTTTCTACAATTTAAAAATGATTTTCAAAAAGTTTCCACTTGTTTTATTTCATTAGAGAATTCCAAAGCATACATTTCTTGGATAGATTTCAAATATTTTAAAAACGCATTCCAGTAATTTGAGTTAATCTTCTAAATAAAACCATTCTACTTATTTTCTTTCTCGAGCTTGGATGTCCAGGTCTTAAAATAAGTAACCGACCTTTCAACCTTGGCCTGGTCCAAAATTGTACCTAAGCTAAAATTATTTCAAATGCTTTCTTTTATTTTATTAATAGAATTAGAAGATGACATGACAAAAATCCATGACAGGATTGTTCTACAAAATACTTCAAAAATAAACACTTAATAATACCCCCCCCCCTCCCTCCTCCCCCTCTTGCAAATATTTTTAGTACTCTCCTCCATTAATTACATAACGAATGCGTGAGTGGAGACAATTATGGCATCTTGTAATTAGCGCCTTCTTCTCCTGTAGAATTACCTTTACGCATAATGTGATCAATAAAAGTAAAGTAACAACATAAAAGTATTTTTAGAACTCTCAGCAATAAATATAATTATTAATTATTAAGCCAACATCCCATAAATTGCATTGTATAAAAAGATATTATATGTTTCTTGAAAGAAAAAAACGCTCGTGTAAGAAATGCTAGTCATAATATGCTAGTGAAAATAGAATGAAAACATTACATCAAAATGTATCGGTAATCAGCAAAAACGGTCATAATGATTCAGCAACTTTTTCAATCTAGTTACATAGGTGACGAAATGTTCGAATGGTAACTATGAAAGCTTTAAATCATTAATAACAGAAAATCTACCGATATAATGACGAATAAAACGAATGTTCAATACATGTGCCAAAAAAATAAGTTGCATTCTGCATGTAAAACATTTTTTTTTATTAGAAATCTGTTAAGAATAAGTTATCATAAGAATAGGCTCATCTTTAAATTTTGTTAAAAAGTTATTTGTAATGGAATAACCAAAAAACTATATAAAATGTTCTTTTATAGCAGAAAGACTGCGTCTTTCCTGAAGTTACCATTTGTGCTAAGAAAAATTAGGATGATACGGACTATAATGGATTGGAAAATTTGATTGAAACAAACGGATATAAATATGAGAAATATTTGAGCTAGTCTTTTATTCATTTATTTATTTATTTATCCATTTATTTAACGACCTCAACATAATTCACGGTGGATTATCTGACCGTCTTTAGAAGATTATTTTTCGCAACATTTCCTCATATCCCGGATACATAGATACATATAATTTTTGATAGGGTGACGTCACATCTGACGATGTGTTTACTCTGAGGAGCGAACACGAGGTGGTATGTTGTTTCCGCAGAAATTTGTGGAAACAATCTGAAAAACCTCCACACTAATTAAACAATAACAATTCATAATTTATTTTTGTTTTTGAGCCAATTTTCAATTTCCCACTCAAATGGTAGTTGGTAATTCAACATTCCAAAAGTCCACAACGTTAGAATAACATCGTCACAACGTTTTCTTAACGTCGTGAGTGTTATGATATATAAATACAAAGCTATTCAAAGCTATTTTCATCTAAAATGAAGCACTTTCACTTCTAACTTTCGTGCATTACTTACGCGACTCTCGGAGCAGGAGTAGAAACTTTATGATCAGCACTATAATTTTTATTAAAAGTAATTATTTGGTTATCTTGTTAAATTAAACTGTAAACAGAAAATCTCCTTACATAATTGTTTGTAATTCAAAAACAGGAAAATAAGGAAGTTAGCTGCTACGCATGCGCCTCATCTTTTTGTGACGTTCACATGAGAAAGTTTAGAATTTAGAATCATGATAATGAGTGATACTAATTATTGATGCTCCATTAATTAAACGTAAATCATAAGATTAAAAAGTGGGCATGAAGCTAAAACCTTCCTCGCCGTCCTCGTGATGTCATCAAGGGCCATGTGACGTTTGCTTCCTTCTCAAATAAGATTTGGATAGAATTTCGTGTTTTTTTTAATATCCCTTGATTTCATGCTTACTGTCATTATTATTATTATTGAACGCCAACTTTTAATTTATTAAATCATTTTTTGACAAGTATGGTGGAAAATATTGTTCCAACCAATCTCACTCTATGCAATAATTTATTGTTTTTTTAATTCCCCTTTATAGGATTTTCCCCAGACTTAATAGCATAACTTAAAAAATAGTAGCTAGGAGAAATTATATTGATAAAAAGTTGCTATGACTTTTAGCTGAAGCACCATGTACGATAACAAGAGAGTTAGGGAATTGAAATTTAAACACTACTGTTTACATCAGAGACCTGCCCCAAGCCTCGATTTTCGTAAAACAAGAACTTCTCTGAACTTTTTGATGTCCTGGCAAAAGCTCATACACACACACGCTCGCGCGCCAGGGTATCGAGATCCTACTCATCTATTGTTAGCAGGAGACTTTCGCTTTGTTTATTTGTAAATATTTTTTTTGTCAATAGAATCGGTTTGAGTCACGAGGAAAAGTTGTCCCCACTGGTCATTAATTTAAATTGAAACGGAAATAAACGGTATATAAGATAGTACAAGATAGAAAAACAAAAAAATTATTATTCATGGTTTTTTAAAGATAATTATTTGTTTTTGATCTTCACATGAGAAAGTTCACCCCCTGCTAGCCAATGTTGTCTTCCCACAATGTTTACAACAATTATAATGCGTTTGAAAACTTATGATTGCAAATTTCTCTCACACACCAGGGTATCTAGTTCCTTCTCATCTAAAGTTGAAAGATTGTCAATAGAATATATCCTAACGGTTTGAGTTTTATTAACTTCTATAGCATATACATCTACAAGATTGTCAATAGAATATATTCTAACGGTTTGAGTTTTATTAACTTCTATAGCATATACATCTACAAGATTGTCAATAGAATATATTCTAACGGTTTGAGTTTTATTAACTTCTATAGCATATACATCTACATTCTTTTATATACATCTGTTAAGTACCTTAGGTGATTTTCTTGTCGACAAATTGAATAACTTTTGACCTAAAAAATTTATGTTGTTGTTGATGTTTTCCCTATACAAAAAAGAAAAAAAGAAAACTTAGACATAGATTTGCTAACACTTAAAAGTTAATTATAAGCTGTTAAGCTTTGAAAGTTTCACTGAATAATAATAATAATAATAATAATAATAATAATAATAGATATTTAGAGTGGCTAGCCCAGAATAACCCAGACCACAATAATGTGCCGTGGTTGTTTCCACTGAGGGCCACTTAAAGAAGCAAATTATGGTCTTTGCAAATTATGAAAGCATAAAAATAATCGAGGAATTTGTCAAAAACATACATTTGGGCCTAAAGTAACTTTTATGCTTCTGAAAGCTGCATAAATATAAAGAGACCATAATTGGGTGATTACATTAGATTACGAAGTATTGTCTACTCTGTAACGTTGTTTCAATTTATTCGTAATTATGAAAAACGCATGTTTCTTTGTTATATAAAAACTTTGTTTATGAGAACGTTGGGGCTGAGATTTTGCCAAACAAATAAGAGCATGATTAGGCAAGCTTTTTCATCTCATATCAAGAACCAGTCCCTTCATCTTAAATACAGAACATAGAGGCGTGCCTAGAGGACCGGCAAACACATGTGAAGGAGAGTGAAAAACCATTGTCTTTGAGTGTACCTCAACAGATAATTGTCATTTTGCTACGGTCCTCTAGGCACGCCACTGGAACATGTGACAGGTGAATAAAGTTTAAAATTTAAAAACTTTTTAATTTTTGTGTAAGAACCCTTAATAAGAACATCTGAGGCAAGAAAATTAAACACATCCAGCCTCAGCTGAAATTTAAACGTTCTTAAAAAAGCTGGTAGTACCATTGGGGAATTTCCCTATAATATTTTGACTATAATATTTCTTACCGATCTAAAATGTTCACAATGGCGAAAAATTCTTAATGCTAAATTTGCATTTATAACTCTTTAAGTGTCAGACAAAATATTCGCTGAAGAAGTGTATGTGCATCGGTTTCTGATAACTCAAACATTTGGATCGGACTCAAACTCGAACTGTTTTACGGTTTCTTGACAGTAATATTTTCTTTAGCACCAAATTGTTTTCAATTCTCATTTCAAGGTTCTGATTAAACTTACCGAAAATCTACTTTAAATAAACTGATGATTGCATTAGAATTGGGTCATATATTGCGGAGTGCATTTTTGCTTCCTAGTTTAAGTATTGTCCTACAATTAGAATAAATATGATTTATGATGCAAACTAGCCTGCACTCGGATTCATAAGTATAACATGTTTAACCTTGTTACTTTAACCATAAAAAGCAATAAATATCTAACTCAACGGCGTGCTCTATTGTTCCCTCGTTTTGTATGCTAGAATCAATTTGGTTCGAGTAATATGTGATTAAAAAGAAATTGATGCTAATCACATTAATGTCATTGAGTTCATTCAAAATACATGATCCATACAATATCGGAATAAAAACTCTCTCCTCGATAATAACTAAACATTAAATATTATTCAATGTATAATCATATGTTAATATGTCAGTGGGCTTTCATAACCAGTCGCTGGTGGTTTTATAAATAAGTCATAAGAACTGAAATGACGCATTTGTACTCTCGTTCGAAATAACAAAAGATGTTACCGTCCAAGTCAATGACGTTTGTGGTTGGCCTAATTACTTTCAGTACTTTTAGTACCTTTTTTATTTTCGAAGAAGGCTTGCCAAAATAACTTTTACTAATAGTATGCACGCATTTTCTTTATATGAATATAATTTATCAGAATATTCAAGATGAAATTGGACTCAAAATTAAGGATAGCCTAAGAATATCGTGATCTTGATCGTTAATCTTATTCTAACCTATTTCTTGTTTTTGTTTATTTAAATGATATTGATGTTTCTTTATAATAATATTATTAACCTTATTTCTTCAAGGGATAATTTTCCAATTTTATTTGCTGTTTTTATTCTTCCAAAATCCGAAATTGATTGATTAAAGAGATGTGTAAAAATTAAGGCTTTAACATTAGTTTGACTTTAAAATCCGCAAGAGTTGTCACTAATAAGAACAATATCAGAATGTATTCGAACAATTATCCCTGAAAACACCAAATTAGCCATACTTTATACTAATGTACAAATTTCTTGGTTTGTTATTGCAATTTACTGATGACAAAGCAATTATAGTCTAACTTTCAGAAGATTGTGTAATGCTCATATTTGTCTTCGAAAGCAGCAAAAAAACACGTGTTCTATTAGATTGTTGTTGTTGTTATTGCTTTTTCAAGATACTGTAATTATTATGTACGTGATCTGATGACACCAAAATTGTAGTTACTGTTTGTTATTTCATCTCCAAGTTACTGGAGAGTAATACAACCTACAAAAATGAGTTATTCCCTTCCCTCGCGATTTTGTTGTTAATTTTCGTATTTATATAAGAGAAAATGAGAAAAACAGTCATCTAAACCTAAACTATTTAATCTAACACAAGAAAATTCGTAGAAAAACTTTAACATAAAATGTGTATTAAGAAATAAAATTAAGGAGGAAGGATTTCCCCTAAAAGCTCATGTCCATGCGTAAAACAGGTTTAAACAAATAAATTAAAATACGATTTGTTCAAAAATACAACCACAACAATAGGAATGTCAGGTTTTTCAAAATGTAATTGGGATTTGCCGATGCCGAATTTTTTTTTTATCAAATTGAGAAGTCGAGTAAAGCAAACATCAAAAATTTGCTAAAACGAGCAAGTAACTGAAGTATATACCGAGAAATAGAAGACACGTTTTTTTATAAAAGCACAACGTTAGACTTGTGAAGAACAAAAACTCGATCACCAGGATGAAACTAAAGAAGATGTTAAAACAAAATAACATTTTTCGATCAACTCAACTTCAAGGTGAAATCAGGCGAACCAACGAGCAACTTAAAGCAGTGAAACACGTTGTCAATCACTACGAAGGATAACGATGGTAAATGATAATGATAATAAAATATTATAGACGTTTTTTTTATAAGAAACCTGTTTATAAAGAAGCCTACAAGTAAAATTTTCAAAAATTTCGAAACTTTTACTAAAAGTTATGACTAAATATTCTAAAATAAGATACTTTTTGAAACATTCCTTTATCAATGGAAGAACATGATATTACAGTAAATCGTATTGTACTGCACACCAAACACTTAATTTTTTGAAATCTCCATTTAAAGCGTTTCTCTTTATGAGAAAAATTAATGTTATTATCTCATCATGTTTATTAACTTTTCCATCGAAAGTCGAGTATGGATTTCCCTTAACCTCGTGCTAAAAAAACAATTTCTGCTTATACATGCTAATTCTTCAATTTTGTTACGAAAACTTTTGGGAAGTAACCTTTCACATTACTTTCTCTCTTTCTCAAGTACAGTTTTCCCCAAGTTTTGATAATCAAAAGTGAATTTTAGAAATACTCTTTTTCTTTATAGCACCAACTCGGTGTTGATCCTAATTATAATTACTGTTTCATTATCTTCTTCGTTATGCAAAAAAATAGAATTTTCAGAAACAGCTGTAAGTTATGTAAAGAAAAGTTATTTCATTAAAAATACACCCAAAAATTTCCCTAATTTACATATATAATTATAAATTGTTCAAAACTTTAACTTCAAAAATCTTTATTTCATTTTGGCAGAAAATAATAATAATTATTATTAAACACATTTTTCTTTTTATAAGAACTAGTTCACCTAAATCCATTTTTTTCAAGCCCAAAATCCGAACCCCTCGTGTTTCTATAAAATTACTCTTATGAAAAAGAAGATCGTGTATTCAATTTTAACCTAGAATATTTTGAAGTGTTTTAAGAGTTTATTTCATCTCAAACAGGTAATGTGATTCAGTTTTTCCATAAGACAACATGATAGTTGGTTGTAATTAATTTCATAACCAAAACCTTGATTCTTTTATTCCTTTACTGAGAAGCCTTTAGTAATAGCTCACGTAAGTTGTCAATTTTTGTGCGGTTAAAGTTCGGTAATAGGAATAAGGTGATTAAAAAAAAAAATGCATTTTTGTTTGAGAAGAGTAAACAACTAGAAACAGTAAAAGACTTTTTTTGAACTTCACCGTTTTGTTTGTTTTCAAAACCGAGCATTAAAGTGTAATCCCGATAACTCGAACTTCCGGTAACTCGAACTTCCGGTAACTCGAACTGTTTTTGAATTCCCTTTGAACCCTCACTAAGCCTTTCTTATAACCCCGAGAACTCTAAACAATTTTTTGGTCAATTGGAGGTTCCAATTATCGCTGTAGTAATCGCATGTTTATTATTTTAACGCTTTACATTTGTCCGGAATCTCTCCCTTGTGTCATAAAATTTTCGTACTAGAAAACCG
This sequence comes from Dendronotus venustus, assembly GCA_031834005.1. Lineage (NCBI taxonomy): Eukaryota > Metazoa > Mollusca > Gastropoda > Nudibranchia > Dendronotidae > Dendronotus > Dendronotus venustus. Next base: position 9,687 of record JAUEKX010253237.1, read on the forward strand.
CCTAGCGCGCTAGTCTAGCTGGCATACAAAGGATTATCCAGAATGTTCTTTTTACAGTCGTTTTTAAAGACATAAAAAGTGAAATTTTGACAGGAAATTCAGCGAAATTCATCGAGTGATTCGATGAAAACTGATAATAATTAAAACAAGAAGCCTTGAGGCTTGAAGATTCGCGCTATACACTCAACATAATATTGTGCCTGTCATCCATTAAAATTAAAAACCTATTTCCACAGAACAAGCGAGTTTTCATCCTTCAGGAGCACTTTTTCTCTCATAGAATGAACAACAAAGCAGAAGTGGAGCTGTGGCCGAGTGGTTAAGGCACTCGACTCGTAACCTGCTGGTCAGGGGTTCGAGTCCACCACCGGTCA
>JAUEKX010253570.1:0-10059 GCA_031834005.1 Dendronotus venustus
CTTCTTCTTCTTCTTCTTCTTCTTCTTCTTCTTCTTCTTCTTCTTCTTCTTCTTCTTCTTCTTCTTCTTCTTTTTCTGCGATCCCCTAATACACGCATCGTATATCTATTGTATTATGTGTTTCGCTGTACCTAAGCTGGAGCCATAATATTGTAGTAATGTTAAGCACTTAGAGCATGGTGATGATTGTAAATAAGCGCTATATTATGACCGCTACCATTTATTTCTATGATTTGATATCTCATTTACCTGACTGCAAGCGTCATCGGGATGTCGGGGGTCTCCTTGTGGGTTTGCGGGTGTCTATTTCTTGTCCTTTAATAACACGACACTACCATCGCCTCGTACTTTACCCCGAAGCGTTGCAACCCAATGATGAATGATAATCTGTCGGTGTATTTCTTCACGTTAGCAAATCGTAAGAAGACACATCTTTAATTATAATAATATTAGAACCTCAACTGAGAAAAAAGTTCTTAGGATAATTTGACTCTGACCATGTATTCAAGTCCAAATGCACACGGAATTTACAACGTTACTGAGGTGCCACCTGTTTCGTAACATGAAATGTGTTAAATCAGTACATTTTTCAAACGTATGTGCGTTCCTTAGATGGAAATTTAAGGCTCAGATCTCTGACCTGGCTTCAGGGATTGCAGTCTCATCGAAATTCAGCTGAGTATACATAAAGGCATACGAATAGCTAACCCAGTGACAATTAATTCCCGATATCATCTCTTGACTTCTTATAGAATAATTCATACGCCGGAGATTACCAGGAGACTGTTGATGACGGCAGTGGGGTCCGGACCAATCAAATCATAGTAGGGCCCAGCCAGCATGACAATGCCTTAGCCACCCATTCTATTCGATGCTACTATACTATTATTATTATAACAGACGCCGACTGACGTGGGTACTCTGGTATTGAATAAATGATCGCGGCCACTACGTAATCTGCGTAATCTTAGATCGGCCGTTACTTAACTGGTTGATCCGATCTCCTTTCGGTCACTTCCGGGTCCCCACCGACTCGTTTCGTAGCCACTATACTATTATTGACAGTAGGGGGGGGGGGGGGGGGTGGCACCGATGGCACAACTGACTGTTAGCGTATTGACTCGAGATCGAGAGATACCGGGTTCGAATTCAGGTCATATATTCGTCATCGTCGGTCCGACCTCCAATCAGGCTCAAATGAGTACCTGACTATTGTTTTATAGGCAGAGAAAAATATTGTCAGTATTGTAGTTTTGATACGCGCACCTGTCGGTCTAGCTGTGCTGAAAGATACATTTTCGGAGTGACGTGGGCCTGACTGCTAGGGGATAACATGATGCCACTTTTATCGTTTATCCACTTGAAAGAATTCAGCTTGCCATTTAATCATGCTCCAGTCGATGTGATATCGTTGTTTGTTTCTGGTGTTGTTTGTGTCTCTCTTTACAAGACATCGTACTATGCAAACCATTACGAAGGGATGTGATGTTCTTACCGGTAATTTTCTTTGTTGGATTATCGAGTTCTCTGTCGTATTAAGCAGATGTTTCGGATAAAAGGAATCGTTGTATGCGGCGATCACTGTATTGTTTGCGAATCATAATATTATGTTGCTGCAGCGATTGCGTTTCCTCTTGGTTAGTATGAGTAAGACACATTATGCTAGAGCTACAAGCTACACAACGTTGAGTTGACTCATTTACATGCGGGTGGCTGGACAGTGTCCTTGGGAGGTTCTACGTGTGTTTCTACTAATCTACTGCTATACATATTATATCTATTGTTATTGCCTTACCTTTTACCTAGCTCCGCACGTATGACTTATTATAAGGTGTATGTTTGTATGCTGTATTGATAGACCGTGAAGAAGGTCGTGATGGTGGTGGTGTTGGTGGTAGTAGTGTTCCTATCATAATCAGACCTTGAAGAAGGTCGGAGTGGTGGTGGTTGTGTTGTTGGTGGTTCTGTCCTTGAAGAAGTGGTCTTGTTTCCCTGGTTTTGGCTCACAGCCTGTGTCCCGATTAGGGCAATGATCCGTATTTCTCTTGCTATTGTGTAAACAATACAAAGACGAAATGACAATAGCAATACTATTAATATTAGTAAGTGAAATAATGGCACCATCACGTACACGTCGTCGCCACTAACAGCAAAAACATCAACGACAACGACGACGATGAAGATGAAAAAACAATAAGAAAAAAGAACCTTTCATAATGTGTTATCGTTGTGTCCTTTCTATCCTATGGGTCTTTGGGTCTGGGCTATTCTGCCCAATGCCATAGTATGATATTGCGTTTTCCACTTTAGCTGTTTCGGTGCATAGGGCATTCCTTATTATATCAAGAGTAGGGGAAAGAAACTGGTGTCTGAGATCTTGCTGCTGTTCTAGTTCTTTGCATTCTTGTAGAAAATGTTTTGTTGTTTTGTTTGGACGGTTTCAGAAAGGAATTGCTTCATCCTGCCAACAACCCTTTCCCCCCATTTCTTGGGTTTTGCAAGGTAAAGATTCGCTCCTATTGTCGAGAGATGGACCTACATCAGAGTGAATTTCTTTTCAGTTCTGGAGACAAAAATATAAGAAACAATAGGACATTTCCAACTCTTAGCGGTGATTCTCATACTGCCTCGGAGTGTAAACAAACAATGTACATATTATAACACTTCTTACTTTGGTGATTGATAGCACGCGAGATTTCAGTTGAATTCTTATTTTGGATATGAGATTCCTTGAATGAGACTAACCAGTCCTATGAGGAAACGTGTACTTTTGTTGGTTAAATAAACCTACCCGTAGAACTAATTCGCGCGCGTCGCCGTCCCCTCTGTCCCAATCCAATTTCGTCCCATTGTTAGAGGGAGGTAGAGAGATTTCCTATTCATGGCGGATGTCACAACGAGGAGGACCAGCCCGCCCTAGTATTGATGACGTCAAATGAGGGGTTGTGCGAGCACGAATAAAGGGAGGGAAGAGAAAGTGATTGCAATGGGGCTCGATTCCCGGATAGGTCGGTGTGGCGAGTGTGAGTGATCGAGGTGACAGGTCCTTACGAGCTCTGGAGTGGTCACAGCGTGCGGTCAATTGACGGATTCGTTCCAATCCATTGCTCTGACCCGTCCCTCCCCCCCTCCCCCTGATATTCGATAAGCTGATACTTCCCACTTAACAAGAACGTCGTCGTTGACTATTTAGCCGGTGTATGCAAAGCGTTCAGATATCGGAAAAGCTAGAGCCAATGTTAAAGCTACCTACTTATAATGTTTTAAACATTTAGTACGGTAATTTAGAAGAAGAAGAAAGACATAATCGTGTAGCTATGATAATATTTCCCTTGAAACCCAAACAGTACAGTCCGATATAAGCTGTATCTTATAGAGCACAACATTGCATACCGGACACTTTAAGGTTATCCCGACGCAGATGTCATAGAACTTTACACTACACAGCAACACTATAACCCTAAAAACGTATTTGGCTATTCGGTCTCTCTCTCTCTCTCTCTCTCTCTCTCTCTCTCTCTCTCTCTCTCTCTCTCTCTCTCTCTCATCCTCCTCCTCCTCCTCCCCCCCCCCCCAGATTACAAAATAAGGGCTGCGTGTGTGGAATCCCTATCTGACTATAATATTATCAATATGAATGCCGCTGGTTGACTACAAGACGGTCATGGTATTGTGGATGGAGGGCAGTGGCCAACACAGCTGGATGGGAAGGATAAGATAAGGCCTGGAGAAGAATTCTATAGTTTTCTATTATTCGTCTCGGTGTGTTCTTTAACCGATGTTTTTATAAACGGCTATGTTTAGTAGATGACAAGTAATCTCTGCTGGCTACTTGCGTGAAAACAGAGAGGGAGGAGAGAGAGAGAGAGAGAGAGAGAGAGAGAGAGAGAGAGAGAGAGAGAGAGACAAACAAACAGACAGACAGACGGACAGAGGGACAGAGAGAACACAATCTGTGGTAGTTATGTTGCAGCCCGTGTAAGAGTAAGAGTTGATCCCGTCCTCATAATGCAGTAGTCCCGGTTGTTGTTGCTGTTAAACCCTTGATCCGTCGCCGTCGCCGGCCGGCCAGCAACCCAATCGATACAATCACTGTTTTCCCTTGATTAGCTTCAATCCAAACAGACACTGGTGTAATCGTTAGTCAGTCTCCGGGCTTCGGGCCATTGTTAATGTTAACGCAGGGGTCCGATATATAGATCTAAATTATATTATACGCTACAAGCCAGCCCCCCAAAGGTGGTGGTGGTGGTAGTACCGATAGAATTAAACATGATATTATAAAAGCGTCTTTTGTAGCCTCTGAGTTGTGGCGGCGGCAGGAGACGAGAAAGAAGTCCCTGATTGGTTTAATTGTGTGATTTCATTGGTGTGATGGAGGCAGTGGCGGATTGATCCTACATCCTCGTTGTTCTTTTCAACTGCGGTTGGTAGCTCTTTTTGTTTTATTGTTTTTTTTCTTAGAGTGGGAGGGGGAGGGGGGGTACATTGATTTTTTATTTCGTTACTCACTCCGTGGTTTGATGGTGTTGTTATTTGAGTGGTATGTTATTCGACAAGATTAGGCCTATTTAAAACATATTATCATATTGTTGGTGTTAAATGGTTCGATGTGTGAATTTTTATCCTGAGATTAGATAATGTTATTTGCCTTTTAAAATTCATTCTAAGAGCAAAAAAAATGGACCGTTTTCAAATTAGGAATCTACATTGAAGTTCCAAATGAAGCCTTAATAAACTCGATGATCAACTACTTTTATTAGGAAACCAAGCGCAACGCCTGAATACATGGTACCGCTTCAAGATAGAAAACTTAAATTTTCAAAAAACGCAAATGAGACATTTATTTTTCATCTCATTAGGTCACGATTTTAACGCCGAGTGGTTTTGTTAAGATTCAAGAGTGTTTCCTGTTTTTGCCATTCAGAGATTCTACTTTTCCTCTTCTTCGGTCCATATAACTTGGTAATGTTTTGTTGCGGCGGTGACTTAAGCGTATTTGAATTGAAATATAAGCCGTGCTTCCTGCGGATGTCTTGTAATTCCTCAACATCTGTATTACAAACAAAGCGAGCAACATTGACGTCGTCAGCAGATGATAGCACCTCAGCTGTTGGTTTGCTGAGGTCACTTTTATCGTGTTCGAGATCAATAATGAATTAATAGCGCCGGGATCGAAATACCACCGTGAGGTGTTTCAATATCGCTGCTGAAATGTCTTTTTCTGTTGCTCACTTGATCTTTAATTCATCCTCCGGCCCGAGGTATGCCAAACTCGTACTTTTTGGCGAACGAAATTATCAGAAAATAAACGATACTACTACTGCAGAATTAGCCGTATCTAGTCTGAACGCTTGGTGTTATCACTTGCACATTTTTCGATTTGGATAATTTTTACGGCTGTATACATCCACAAAAGTTGGTGGTTCAGTGAATGGGTGAATAAAAGAATAGATAGATGGATAGATAGATAGATAGACCGATGATCATGAATTCCCTAGGTGGGTGTTTAAAACTGGATTAGCTTTTGCAGCGACACAGATCAATTAAAAATTATATCATAATCAAACGCTATGCTACATAATACAGATCATCCATAATGAAAACATGTAAAGAGCCACGACTTTAAATAACGTATAATAATATTTGTTCTTTTCATTTTGTCTTTAACAGAGGTTTTCAATCTTCATCGCCGCGATGGATAACCTGCCCATCAGGATAGTCTCGTCTTGAAAGGGAAGAGGCAAGCAGCATCGTCGGCACTCCACCTACTCCGACCAGACAGGCTGACCCTGACCTTCCAGAACACTCGAGTAGAAATATGGATTCGCGTGTCGTCGTGCCATTCCACGGCGCACCGACCTTTGGCTGTTAATGTTATTAGATAAGGCGTTGCCGTTCTCGACAGAAGAGAACCCCCATACTACCATACTCTTGTTTGCCTAGTTTATCCCGACTGTGCGGTCGTCAGATCCAGCCGCCCTACCATGATGCCAATCCCCAACAACGAGTCGGATAGAGCGGGCTGTGTCCCCGCCATGAAGGACGAGTCGTTCCTTCCCTCCATCAAGCCCTTCTCCACTAACAAAAGCGAGAAAGGACGCAGTAGTAGTTACCATGGCAACAACACCGCCAGGAACAACAATAACAACAACAAAGACAGCAAGGAGTACACCGACTGTAACGGAAGGGGTTCTCATGACGCGTACACCGCCTCCGTCAAGCCGTATTCCTCCGCGCCCGCTTCCGAGGCGAGCACGCCGTTCAAACTGCCCACCATCGACCGGTCCGAGAGCAAGAGTGTCAGCAGCTTAGGGTGTGACCGACACGGACAGAGACGGATGGCGAGAAGCAGAGATAGCAGGAAATCTAGGCTATGCCGCTCCCCCAGCTGCCCATCTCTCGCCTACTGGGCGGACACTCCCGAATCTCCACGCTCTACTCGCCTCCACGACACCAACCATCACACCGATCATAGTAATACCATGGAAGGACAAGTCCGGCCCTATTTCACTCACCGAGACGAGGACGGAATCAAACTGCCCAATATATTCAACAAAACCGTCAATTCGAGTTTCGCCCTCACCAATTCCACCGCTAACAGCAGCACTCACACGAGTCGAGACACGAGTCCTTTCCAATTCAAACGGGAGGACACGTTTTTGGCCATTTCCCATCGAGAACACACCGCCGCGGACGGGCCTGTCGCCTACGCCCACAGCCCTCAACACACCTACGCTGACGGAGACGCCATGTCGAGATCCAGCACACAAACGTCCGCCCTTCTACTTCCTATCTCCTCCTCTTGCCACGACCCGAGAAACGTTGGAAAATCGAAAAGGAAGAGGAAAAAGCAAACCGGACTTCTCGTCACTTCCGACGTTGGGTCAGAAGCGGAGAAGCTTCTTCGAGAAAAGCTGGGCGCCATCGAGCGTCGTGATTTCGAACATGCCAGCCCACCCCGCCATCGAGACGGGGAGAAAACAGATCTCAGCGACACGGCTTTTATCGACAAGGTGCAAGACGAAACGACGCTCGCCAACGGTGCTCCAGAACCACTTGCTACAAAGCCGCCCGTGTATCAAAACACGCCGGCGAGAATCAAAACAGAGAAAAACGTGGCACCTGTGAAAGCATAACGGCTACTGTGGCAGGCTACATACTGCATTTATTGAATTTCGTACGTGTGATAATCCATTGTAGATACATTATAATATGGATATTGTAAAAACACGCAAACACTTCGGTACTGACTTTGGTATTGAATCGTGCTTCTTATGGTAAAACGTATTTCCACACGACTCCCACTGATCCGCTACAGAATAATTGAGTATCATATTCATATCATGGCGACGAGACGCGGTCAGCCCCCACTCCCTCTGGGCCGAAAGGCATATTATTAAGGCTACATTGGAAGACGTGCCTCCTATAACGCTTTGGTTTTCATCGTGGACAAAGGGGGGGGGGGGGGGCATTCGGCGGTGGGGGTTGAGAACATAAGTGGCTAACAATAGACGGTACTATCGTCAGAAAGTACATTGCTTGGTGGCTGGATAGTAAAAGAACATTTTCAATGAATGGTCATTGGACAAATTATTATTGTAGAACAATGGTGGAAACTATCTAAGACTCGTCTTGTTGGTGCCACAGCGTTTGCAAATTGCCTTCAGGCAGCCCATAAAAACTAAGAAGGATTCAATAAGACTTCATGAACGGAAAGAGCTGAAAGACGTTTGCAATAATATTATCATATAATGTGATAAACTATCCGCGGTTATTTCGCTTCATGAAGACCATGGATTATATCATGATTATCAACATTGTTTATTTAAGACGTTTGTTTTGTAACGTACACAAGTATTATTATCAAACAACAAGTATTATTAATCATTCTCGTCTTTTCTTAAGTTTAATGTTTTATACCGTATCAGAATCTGAGAATAATTTAATTGATATTTCAAAAATCTAATTGTGTTACTCCGTCGCCGAGTCATCATCTTACCCATACCTACCATAATGTTGTAACCTACGCCATTAACGTATTAGAATTATCGTCCACAGAACATTGTCTCCCTTCTTTCTTGCCATAAACCATACTTTCATCTAATTATTTGTTGCTTTGTTTATGTAGTATGTGATTTGGTAAAACTGTGGTGTATGGTTTTGTGAAGCGCTTAGTAGAGTATGGTGAAAAACGTGGGTTAGCGCCGTGCTATATCATAAACGTCTAAGTTCTCTCAACAGTATCATAATTTATTGTCTTGATATTTATACCTACTGCCTTTCGTTTTCTACCCTTTTGTTCCCCTTGAAGGAAGGGTTTGATAAATACGGTTTCAGCAACAGGGTAGAAACACGAATCCGTCGACAACGTATGCCCACCTTTGGCATTGGTCACAAAAGTGTATCTACGACGCATGTAGTGGGCCATCAGTGTGCATGCACTATCTGGTCTAACTATCACGATGGTCTGAGTCTGAGTTAGTGGAGGTCGACCTTCACGGACTATCCTGTCCTAAAAAGGCGAATCACGTCAAGTAGATCTGTCGAAAGTGCTGGCCACCGTGCCATGAGTGTCCGGTTGTTCTGGACAAACAATGGTTTATAGAACAATATTTATTATCACTAGGTCTGTGGTGTTGCATTATCTCGTTGGAATGCTATCGCGTCGGTGTATTAATGTAACAATTGAATCAACCGGTAGATGCAGCGCCCCCTTTCTATGGTGGAGGTTCCCATAATTTACAACAACCAGTTGCTGAGCGTGTGTTTTACTAACTCATGCTGATTGCATCCCAAATCCTTACGACAATGGCGCCCTGTCTTGTGCAATCGGGATGGTAGGTAGGACCGTGCATTGGTAAATAGTAATTCTCTCACCATGGTGCTCAATCTGGAGGAAGTGAGGGTCTCCGCCAAACTAGACTATATTGTTGTGCCTCTGTTGGAAATGAGCAACCTAAATATTGACATTGTCTGTTTCCGTCGAAACAAACCACGAGCTCCTCTGACGGGACTTCTTGCCACGATTCCCACATCGTTTAGTCCGCGATGACCCCCCGTGTGCCTGAGTAGTACATGGCCGGTAATTTCTCGTACCGGTACACTTACAGTATTACGTCGCTTGATTTCTGACAATTTCTGTCTAGTGTGGCATGGTAAACAATAATTAACGATCAGCAAATTACTATGTTCAATCGGTTTTTGTAACTTTCAAAGGCGCCAATCAAAAACGGAACTATCCAATTGCGTGGCGTCGAAATCGATGTTTTTTTCTTGGTACCTGAAGGTCATGAACGGCGTTCAAATTGGACGGTACACTGATTTGTTCAATGCAGTGAGACCCGTATCCTTACTCCCAGTATTAACTTGTGTTGATGATAATCTTAGATTAATTTTTTTCTTCTTCTTCAGATAATCTCGATTATTGAAACGAAAATAGTTTACCCAACTCGTATTCGCAATAAATATAAAAAAATGAATAACTAGCCCTAAGTCTTTTCTAAAAATGCATCAATTATTATTTAGATATCAAAAATCTTTCTTTGAGCTGTAATAATTAATTATTTACCTAGATATTATGATGTACCTTGAATATAATATTACATCTGTAATCTCCTTTTTTATTCAAGATGTGTGGTTGTTGTATTGTATGCGATGTGTTTACTACTTAATGACGTTGTAATTTATTAAGATTATCATCTCTCATCATCCTCTGTCGGATTGACAACAATCCTCGTCTTGAATACTAGACGATATTTATATCATGTCGTGTATGGTGTTCGGTCTGGTGTTAGATACTATACTATAATGGCATCATTGCTGGCTGTCTGGTAGGTGAATTTAGTCAACTGGTTGACTGTGATATTATTACGATTCTTATTAAATTATTTTCTTTGTTTTCCTCAACATCACCATCCAACTCATTGCAATCATATTGGCTGTTAACCCATTTATCGTCACCACCAGTCAATTCAATTTTGCTTTATTTTGCACACCACACATAATTTCTGGTTGAAAGAGAGCTGAGAAATCGTTAGCATTGCAATCACATTTTTT
>JAUEKX010253681.1:0-10056 GCA_031834005.1 Dendronotus venustus
TACTATGGATCAGGAGTTATGGCAAGCAGGCGATCAACCCACTGTGTCCGTCCTTGAATGGCGCTATGAGCAATACAGTAGACGCATTACTCGGCTGCTAACCAAACAACTTTTTATATCGCCCACTTTGTGTTGCCTCTCATTTAGGTGTACAAATGAGAGAACCCACACTGCAGGCTCAGGAATGTGAATATAACATGAAAATGTTTTTGTTTATTTATAACTTGAGCTGTTGACTAGTAGTAGACTTTCAAATAGGCATGAATGTATTATTCTTATATTCTCTTGAGCTCTGAAAATTATCTTATAAATATGATGACTAATATGCATTGGTTTGAACATGTTTGTTTAGCCAAAAGGTAATGAATCGAACTTGAAAGTTTTGAATGATTTACAAACATTTTACACATGGTATTTGTAGTCTACACTAACTTGACTCACCACATCCTTCTTTGACGGTCTTGTTCTGAGTGCCGATCGTTTCTCATGTCTCCCATCATGCATCCTCTCCTACATCATAACCTTGAATCCTTGACCGCAACTCACAGAACACGAAATATACAAAAGGCTCCTCTCCTATTATTCTCCAACAACAACAACTCTCTAATACTAATAATAACACTACAGACACCACAGTATTATATCTTATCAAGATAATTTCTTCTCTTAGTGGAATAGGGTAAAAGGATGATTTTAAGCATAATATTACAGTTAAAATTTCTTTTTGATTTTATTTCAGTTGAAGAGCACATAAATTCTTGCACTCACCAAATCTTTTCTCCATTTCTCAGGTGGCTGTTACAATCTGTTCAAGGACGTTTATACTCACAAGCAAAATGGAATAAGTTCATACAAAGTAGAGCTGCACCATCATTTGGAGTTTCTTTTGCAGAGATTGAAGTTATGCTATGTGATATTCCCAGTAAAACTTCACTAGAGGAGGAAGAAAGAGAGAAAGAAAGACTTCTTAGAGGTATGTAAAGTAGTTGCAGGCGTTTCCAGTTTCTCTTAAGACTGGGTTAAGAACCGGTTCTCAGAACCTAAAACTGAAAAGGCCGGTTCTAGTTACAATTCCAACAAACTTACTCTATTCTTTCACTGTCTCTCTCCCAGATGGTCCTTCGTGCGAGGTCAGGTGCTTGTTGGCGAGATAGGTCAGAGCTAAGTCTCTACATGAATTGTTAATTAATGACACTAAATAGTCCACACTACACTTCATGCATGTGCACACACACACCATGTACATAGCCAGCATATTTTCTCTGTTAAGGTTTAGTTTGTATTCCTTTTCTATTGGTCGGGAGGAAAGAATAACATTGATATGTAAATAAAGAGGTATGTATGAGTATAAGACTATTTGACATTTTGTTTATATAAGTAACTGGAAGAGTTAATTTTGTATGACTTCAATTATTTTCTGTATTCATAATTTCAATTGTTGTCCAGAAAAGAGAAGACGCCAGGCAGCACTTGAGGCAGAACAAAGGAATGAGCGAGAGAAACGTCTGAAAGACAAGGCAGCAGAAAGGCAAAAGCTGGAAGGGGTAAGTAAGAACATGTCTAGGTAACGAAAAGATCTAAGTTAGTGAAACTGATTACAGTCGGATTCAACGAGGTTGTCGGGACTGATACCATGATCTCGTTGTTTGCGACCTTGATTAAATGTGATGTTGAGTATAACGAAACGTTGCATGCAGGGATTTCAACTGGCCTCGTAGCCGACTTCTTGTTGAATGTGACCTCAGTGAATCTGGCACCCACTGTATTTACCAAAAGGGATTTGAAATGACACAATAACATAATTAATAAATTGTATTATTTTGAATGTCTATCTTCTTCTTTAGGAGCGAATGAAGGAAGAGGAAGAAAGAAGGAAACGAGAGAGAGAAGAAGGTAAAGGAATTATTGCGTTTGTCTGTATATTCAAACATTATATTTTATTTAGAAATGATTATTACATACAGAATTATTCCATTCAATTTTATAGTTTTATGATCTTAAAATAGGCTTTCTTAAGTTCTTAACTGTACTGTAAGAAACGCTTCACGATAAAATGAATTGCCATGAACCTAATGCACCCAAAGTGGTAGTTATATTTGCTTATTTATCCTCTGAGCCATTATATTATGTTTAAAAGGTATGAAATATCATTTGTTATTTGTTGTTGTGGGTTTAAAGAAATATATTTTCTTTGATTCAGCACTTATAAAAAATATGACATGCACCCTGATAATCTTTTATCTTTGACACCACATAGTTTCAATTTCAATTGATTTTCAAGAGATTTATCAATTTTAGATTTTTCTGTTAAAAACTTTCAACCATTTTGTTAAAGATGAGCAACTTACCCGACAAAGGTAACCTTATCAAACCGCATAGTACAGGGTGATGAGATCAAGGACACTATTTATTATGAATTACCTGCGTTCACACAATCATTTTCTTTAACATTCTTTGTACCTCATAGAATTATATAGAGAGGAATTACTAAGGTGAGAATATCCGTATTGATAATATCAGTTTGAAGGAAAATACATGTTAAATCTTTTGAACCGAAAGAAATCAATGAATTGAATCAAAAGAAGCCATAGACGCAAATAAATACAATAATTCAGTTACAATTAAATCAAAGAAAATTTGTACCTATACACATTATTTAAGGAATCATGAATTTCTTGAATGAGACTGACTAGACTAGATTTACAACGTTAGAGGCGATGGCATAACTATATATAGAGAAATTAGGGGATAGCAGTTCTCATTTGTCAATGTTGAAAGGTAGTATTGCTTGCAGCACAATATTGTCATCAGGGAGGCGAGATGAGGTACAAATGTTACATCTAGTATGATCTAGTCAGTGGATATTAAGAGATAGAAATAAAGATTCACGTATACATACAGACTTGGAGTTGGAGTATACATTTAATTACCGGTAGATTGATTTGTAGCAAACCTTCTATTTTGGTACAGCAATCCAGTTAGTAGCTGACATGCTGACAAGATTTGTAGTCAATGCTTACAGCCGTATTTGTGTTTTCAAACTTTCCTTTGAAAAAATCATTGACGTATTGAATTTTGATTATGAAGACATTTGTAGCTGTATTCTTCATTGTATGTATGTGTTTGATTATCAGAGTCAGAAGAGGATGATAGTGATGATAATGAGGCAGAGGTGAAAGGTAAAACAATTCTCTGCAGTGAAAAAGGAAGTAATCCTGCCAGACTTGTGCGTGGCACTCATGTTTTTATATACCTACCTGGTCCCATTAACACAAGTTTTGTATTAACTTATCTAGCCTCTTTCTCTTTCATATAACTTTCAGCTAAATTATCTGTAAAATACTTGTAAAGAAAAATCCAATCCTGAATTGCAAAAAATGGTACCTATCCTTTAACAGTACCCTACACTCATGACATGTTTCTTGCAGTGACTGGCAGTGTATGAGATAACCTACAGTGCAAAGCGGATATATCGACAACCCTTACTTCGACATCACGCTTATATCGACAAGACATCAAAGTCCCATTTTTTATTGCTATATAAGATAAGTAAATAAAGATCTCGTATATCGACATAAATTTAACCAGAAGACGCTTATATCGACATAGCAATCTATCGATATCAACAATAATCGTGTATTTTGACCGTAAGATGACCCCGTCCATCCGTCACTTGTGTACTAAATTAAAAGTCCAAAATTACCAAAATTCCTCCTAAAAACGTAAACTCTGCCAATCTTCTAACACGACACATACTATGACTCTATGACCCATGGGCTTTTGGTATTCAGAGTTCCGGTGTAATGCGACCAACATTTCACTGGTTAAATTGTCAAGCCGATATATCGACATGACGCTTATATCGACATTTTACCGCGGTCCCAACGATGTCGATATATCCGCTCTGCACTGTAAATGAAAATGCTTTGAACATTTATTAAACTAAGACGTTTTTTGGTAGTCCAAGGTTCTGTGATACATACGATAAAAGTATTTCATATCAGATATCTCAAATGATAATGGTGACATTGATCACGTTATTTATTGTATCTTTTCTGTAATCATAATCATAGTTTTATTTGTCAACATATCTTTTGTAATTTCCTTTTATCTATGATCTCTCTCCCTACCTCTTTAAAAGTCTTTCTTACTACATTTTAACAATCTGTCATGTCTTTGATATCTCATTTTTAATTTTACACAATCTCTCCTAGTGATGTGAGGTAAACATTGATACTGTATCACCCATGCGTGTATGTGTGCGTGTATGTGTGTGTTTGGTACACTATGAGTTATGAGTGACTCATGCTTTTCGTATTAGTTTTTTTTCAGGGATCACAGATATTTTGTGTTACATGTAAAAGCCAAGCAATGGCTGTCAATCAGGAGTTATATGCATCACTTTCCATGTTGATATAACTTGATTGAATTCCTTTCACCAGATATTACATTATATAAAATCTTTAACTCTTCTGACAACTCTTCACTTTGTGAATCATATTTTTGAAGCAAAAAAAAAAGAATTGAATTGTGACTCTGTCATAACCATCTTTGAGTGCCATTTGTGTGTTTAAAACATCCCTAATACATGATTATGGACGAGCATATTACACAGTGTTTAATACTTGAATTTTCTGGTAGCAGAGAAAGGGGATAGAGGGGATAAGAGATAATTCTGTTATTAGATATATTCTACCCATCTCCAGTTTTCATAGTCAATTTTGTGTGATTTACCATTGCATGAAAGAACACCCATTTTTTGTTTTAATATTGACTCATAAAATCTTACTTAGAATGTAAGAATGTGATAATCAACTCTTTTAAAGACAATATCTATTATCTTAATAAATTCCAATTCTCTGTAATTGTAATGAACAACACTTTGATAGGTCAAGTGTGATGTAACATTTTGTCCTGTTTGTTGTACTTGTGTGATACCAGGTGTGTGTATTGTTAAAGCTAATTGGTATCTCTGTTGCCTTTTGGGTGTCTAGTCAAATAATGTGTGGAAATGTTCCTCTCTAGATAAAGAGACAAACATCATCCTTCATGTGTGCTAGTTTGTGTGTGTGTGGGTTTGCATAATTGTTTTTCTTTTCCTTTTCTGTGTGAAAAGTTCATTAACTTCCCTGCCTAGCCCATTCATCTACATTATCCCAAGTGACATGTTTTGATAACTTCTTTCCTTTAACCAAGTACAGTTATCTCATGGGTAGTATAACAGGTTAAGCTTCGTGATAAAAAATTAATTTGCAACTCTTGTTCTACTTTCCTCTATCACATATTATACCTTCATTTGTATATTATACTCTACAACTACAACTGATATGACAGAACTCTTATATAACAAATCCAATCATGTAACGAAATCAAATCAAAGTCCAGAATTTTTGTCAATGAATTACACTGTTTATTTTTTTAAAATTTCATACGAATATCGAAATACATGCATAGGTAATGATGTTTTGTTTTGTCCCTTCTCATTTTCCTTTTCTTTCATGATAAGATTTAGTTATAACTGTTTTCTAGAGTGTACTTCACATTCTTATAACAATCCCTGTTTGTTATACTCCTCTCCTCACTCATTGTTTGTTTGTTTGTTATCCAATACCTTGTAGGCCTACTGCTTTCACAGTGTCGGCACCCAGCTCCATACCAAGTCTTAAATAGTATGAGGTCAATGCCCCAATAACCACCTTTGACAAAACACAGAGCTGGGAAATACTTTGGATCAGGAGCTACGGCAAGCAGGCGATCAACCCACTGTGCACACCGAAAGGTACAATAGATCAAGAAAGAAAGAAATAGACAAAAATAGAAACAAGGCGAACAAAATTTTTTCATTTTTTCATTTAATCAAATCCCAACCGTGAGAAACATCAAATTTTTAAATTTTCCAATCCTGAGCTTACCAGAACCAGCGAAAGACGCGTACAACAATGTACAAAGCATGCAATACATGCATGTATAAACAAACCCAGTCAACTGTAAACTGTGTAAACAAACCAGTTTGCTTTTTAATATCAACTTCTGTCTCAACTGTTAAAAATTCAATTACAAGTTGAATTAGTTTAAATTTTTAAAAAGTATTCACTAATTTGAATAATTGTAATTTGATTTTATTATAGACGTCTAGAATAATAAAGTAATAAAACGTCTTTCTCATTCATCAATGATAAATAAAATTAAAAAATGATAAAAATTAATAATATTAATATTGGAACAAAAAGCATTGCACAAGAATAAAAATAACGGAAATAATCTTACTCTGTGCTTTAATTTAAACTAAGGAATAAGGAATGTTAACAGATCAATAATTTTGCAGGCAATTAGGCCTTTATTTTTAGTGCATTAATTTAAAACCCTTCAGGTACGGTGGCTATCAGTATCAGTACAGTAAGTCAGGCAGCCAACGCCACTAGAAAATACTGGACATTGAAAATATAGTGGACGCCGGATTCAACGAGGTCAGTTGAAATCCCTGTCTGTATGCGGCCTTTCGTTATACGCGACATCGTGTATAACGAAAGGTTGCATACATTACAATGAGATCATGTCGTCAGTCAGTCCCGACGACCTCGTTGAATCCGACTTCCACTGTATACAACAGGATGAGGCAAAAAAACAAAAACAATGAGAAACACTGCAAAAATTCAAAACAAGTATTTTACAAATTTTGAAGAAGAAAAAAAGACTGCAACCAAACCAGTAGTAGTGAACAGATATGACGGGAAGTCTTGAGTTTACAAAAATAGAATTATGGGGTGCAAAAATTTTCCAAACAAATACTACATACAAGACGAAGATCAAGTTTAGATCAGAATTTTCATTTCAATGAGACTTCAATGTACGTAATAACGTATCAACCAATCAACCAAGAGAACAATGCCCAGAAGTGACAATACACAAAATTGTAGAACTGACATTACACAAAATTGTAGAACTGACAATACACAAAATTGTAGAACTGACAATACACAAAATTGTAGAACTGACAATACACAAAATTGTAAAACTGACAATACACAAAATTGTAGAACTGACACTGACAATGCACAAAATTGTCAGAGGAGAGAGAGATACTCACTGTTTCGGGTGTCTCTCTCTCTCTCTCTTTCCTTCTTAGCTTATTATTACTCATGTCATATTACCACCATCATTACATCATCATTCTCGTCTGTGCTTTAGTACATACTCACAAAGTCATCAGAGGAGAGAGAGAGAGACACTCACAGTTTCGTGTCTCTCTCTCTTTCTCTCTTCTTTTCCTTCATAGCTGATTACTCATGTCATATTACCATCACTACATCATCATTCTCGTCTGTGCTTTAGTAGTTAGTGTTGTGTGTTAGCGCAACATACAGGTAACCACACTACCGTCGGTCCGAGTCTCAACATCTGATACCCCGCCCCTTACCCACTCCCTCCCTATCACCCCAATTCCTTTCTTTCTTGATCAATCCACCTTTTGTACCATTCGGTGTAAGGTTTAAGCATCATAAACATAAACGAACTTTCGCCAATGATTTCTATCCAATGCCCTTACATCCCTTGTTTTTTATGGTTTCTGTAATTACAAAAGATATTTATGTACACACCAGCATAACAATACATAGTCCCTATGCCAGTTCTGTTTGTTTCAAATTTCAAATTAAAAAGTTGTATGGCTCTTTGACCTCCAAGGATCATAACAGCGCCGAAAAAGTAAGTTGATGATAGTTTCAGTTAAAGTTAAAAGACAAGAGACAGAATTAGATTGTTTGTGCCAGTTGCCATGTATAGTACAATATTCATAACAATAACATGTTTTTAAAAAGATAACATCTAAAAGAAAAAAAACAACACATCAAGTTATTAAACACGTAGGCAATATATCTATTCAAATTCAATATGATAAGACTTTAAAAAAATATCCTCACATCGGAAACCAAAGAAATATTTCCAATCAAATTCCATAGCCATCAAGATAAAACGATTTAATGAAAACGACGACAAAGAAATAATAAATGCAAAAGAAGATTTCCAAAATAAAGCAAAGTCTGGATACATAAATAATATTATCAATAAAATTAAAATGTATTTCCTTCCATTTAGTAATGCCTCTTTCCCTCCATCCCCACCCCCCAAAAAAACAAAACAAAAAAACAATTAAGATTAGAAATAAGTGAGATGATTTCAAAATTCAATATAGTAATATAATAGGACTGAAGTAAAACAAGCAAAATGGAAATGACGGAATTTATATTCATATTCATATACGTACATCAATAAGGTCACTCAACACAAAAACCAATTATGTATCCTGTACCAAACCAATGCACACACAAACCCTGTTTAAAGAAACAAGGGCATACAATTTCTTTTAGCTCATCATTACTTCTTTCTGAGGCATTGAAAAAAAAAGTAACCATTGTAGGTACTTGTACAGTGAAATTGTATTATCAATATTACATACATACATGGTACAAACAATATACATATAAACATCTCCCATTGTCAAAAAAGCAAAGTTTTGAAACATCAAAAACAATCAGAAAAGGAAACAAACATTCCAAAGGCAAAGAAACAGGAATTTTAATAATAATAATAGTAATAATAATATCTTGAAAGTCATCAAGATAAAACGCTGAATTTTCATATTTATAGTAAAGCAATTGTAAAAAATTTCAGAACATTTCAAAATTTGAATTCAAACATTTTTAAACTCGTGTAAATAATTTGGTCAACTCGACTTGAAATTTGTTTTTTCAAAGGTAAAAATTTTAATCAGAAGAAATAACAATAACACTCATGACAGTACTTAGTTAAAAGAACCAACACAGATTGTTGATATAAATAGATACGTATAATAAGTAAAAGTGAAAATACCACGAAACATGTCAAAAGTTTGTTTTGTTTGTTTTAGTCAGAGTTTTACTGCTCTTCAACCTCTTAGACCATAACAGCGCCGACATGACAAAAGTAAACAAGAGAATATATTTACGTACTCATGATGTTGGACTATATTACTATTACTATATTATTATTCCAAGTATCGCTTCAACGAGCCATGGCTAATGATATTAATGATAGCCATTCATTTGGTGGGAGTAGGTACGGACGATGAAAAAACAAGAGATAAGAGAAGTGTTGATTATCAGATAGATAGAATCAGGCGTCAAAATAATTCACTAAACTGAATTGAAAGTATACTTAATCAATTACAGTGGAACTTGGATACAACGAGCTCGGGTTGAACGAGACCTCGCATTCAACGAGACCTTGCATTCAACATGACCTCGCTTTCAACGAGACCTCGCATCCAACATGACCTTGCATTCAATGAGACCTCACTTTCAACGAGACCTCGCATCCAAAGAGACCTCGGATTGAACGAGACCTCGCTTTCAACGAGACCTCGGATCCAACAAGAATAACCAGTCAGTCCCGACGAACTCGTTGTATCCGAGTTTCACTGTATTAACTCCAAATGAAACGGTATTTATTTATCAAAAAGCAATTTTGGGTCTTGATGAAATTTATTTATTTTGTTATACATATAACATTAAAATATCATTATCAATCCTAGGATATTATCATGAAGAATTGAATTATGATTGGGTTTAGATTTAGTCGACTGTCAAGAAATTTTTGTCTTTTTAAATTTGAATCGTTATATTATATAGTGTATACACCACGCACTGATAAATTATTGTTTTACATGCAGTGCTTTGACTTCCAAAGGTCATTGACATTGTCATTTATTTTTATGTGTGAATGTGAACATCATGATGAGAAAGTTGAGAAACTTTCCCAAGACATCAAAATTCAATACAGTACACTTATTATATCAATGCTAATAATAATCTTTATTTCATCCTGACAGAAAATTCGTTTTACAGACGTATCATCATAGCAATTCGAAGAAAGCATTACACAATCAGAACTTTTGAACATAGTAACATAGCAGTGACATAATACATAGTCTATATTTGGTTTGAAAGGATTTGTTTCTCTTCTCTTTAAGTTAAAGATCAATTTAAAGAGAGGATTTAAAAATATGTATAGAGATATAGA